>JANVCC010000030.1:535083-599527 GCA_025345505.1 Todiramphus chloris collaris | reverse complement strand
GGGGGGGGGGCAGGTATCCATCCATGGTAAGCCTTTCCAGGTGAGTTCTTGGACAGGGGAGAAAAACAAAAAACAACAGGGAAAAATCACACAGTTTTGGCTTCTGCTCAGCAAAGTCCAAAGTGGCACAAGAGACAGGAGCTGGCCAGTGAGATGGTGGGGCCCTCCACAATGGCCTGTTCAACAGGCTTTCTTTGGATTTCTATGCACTAGCTTGTTTTACTTGAAAGTCAAAATAAAACAGTAAAAGCTTTTCAGAAAGGTATTTCTTCATGTGACAGCTGTTTGCCTGGGCACCTCTAGGAGCCAGAAAAAGACTGTGCATTCCACATTTCTGGGTGTTCCCTTTCTCGCTTTTTTTTTTTGGCCTTGTATGTTTTATCACAGATAACTTCAAAGGAGACAAGGAGACTTCTCTCGCAACCACTTATATCCAACTCCCTGCAAAGCTGACATACTAATTCCATTTATTGCCAGGTTCTATCTTGGCTATTTTTAAGTGTCACATTTCAACTCTTGCAGGGTTTGCAGTTAAACTTCTAGTTACATTCTTTTAGAAAGAAAAATGAACTTGTCAATACAAATTGATTTAAAAACTACACAATAGGGTAAGGATCAAAAGCAGCACGCAATTTTTCCCCAATGCAGCCATTTCACTGTAAAACACTTAGTGCATCTGAAGGTTCTAAAATAACTTCACGTAGTAATTCCTATATAACTTCATTCAAAGATGTTTTTAAACCTGGAAAAACATGTTACACTAATACTACAGTTCTGTACTAATTATAACTTCTTAATTTTTAAACTGTCTTGCTATATCTTTTTAGAGCTGAATTCTGAGTGTTTGGAGGGGAGGGAAGAATTAAAGAACAAACAGATCTTTAGAAAGGACTATGTATTTTGTAAGAAGCAGCAGATTTCCAAGAAACAGAAGTATTAGCTACAACATTCAGCACAGAACTTTATGCTCTTGTGGACAGGCTTAAAATTTTCTTCCTTTTACGTATTTGAAGTCCACAGTGAAGAACTTTTTATAGGGTCTTCTGACTATTTGAAGTATTAGCTAGAAGACTCAAGACAAGGGAGTTGGAAAGTAAATTGTGGTGTTTATTTAAACCAATGTAATTTACTTTCTAAATTAATGCTGTCTGAAAAAAAAACGGCCATGAAGGGTGTTGAGGAACAACCACAGTTATTCCTGTAAACACATAGTATTTCTGCTGCTTCCACTCTGGATCAACCATAAATTCAATCTTTTTTTATTAAGAGTATTTAAATCGGGGCAAATGAATGTATCATTTTATCATAAAGTGGAATAATGAAAGCACATAAATCTGCTCAGGCTAAAGACCAAACTCACACAACATCAGTTAAGCCTTAGGTACTCCTGAAGTACTCAGAGGCCTCCCTCAAATCCATTCAAATAATTCAAGAGAGCCTCATCTTCTAATTTAACCTCTGTGTGTGCACTTGGAGAGGGGGAGGGGGGAAGGGATCTCAGCATAAAGTTTCACCTTCTAACTGAAGACAGTCGGCTTCCTTCTGGCTCACACCTCTACATCTCGTGGTGCAAGATGCACAATACTGAGAGAAAACATGGCTAAAGAGAGCCCAGATGGAAGGGAATAGGAGCTGAACTTGCAGCAATCCAGAATAATAAACACCCTAAAGTAAACCAAACTGTGGAAGCAGCATTTTAAGAGTTATCTTCTCTTAGAATAGGCACAGTCCTGAGCACTAATAGCAAAAGGATTTTTTCATCTTGCTTGGTTTTCCCACAGCTACAAAAATACAGTTACAGTGAACACTGTGACTTAGGATCACCAAGCAACTAAAAGGGGGTTTGTCCAATATGTTTAATACCTGGCTTCAACTTGCAGCTAAGAAGAAGTGGTAAAAGTGCACATAGCCCTCTTGTTTCCTTACCAAAAATTGCTACATTTACCAGATTTCAACTGCAGGATGTAGAAAATACAGTATTTTAAATTCAACTCATAGTTTTGCTTTACACAGTATTCATAAAAATAACTGCAAGCTGTTGTGGTACTATTAATTTTAAAGGAGCAGATGAGTTAAATCACCTTCTTGATAGAAAGCTGCAAGATGCCTCCAATTAGACAAAGATAATCAGACTTTAATAGCTGCTCTTGTCATTAAACAATATTATAAATTATAAAAAAAAAAAAACCAAAACAATATTATAAAGTGTCAGAAGTAATGAAAAGCAGAGCCAGAAGGGAATTCAGGTCATCTAGGCTCCTTCCTGCCCCCTGCTTCAAGCCAACAACTATCAGAGCACCGTTCCAAAACTATATGCAGTACCAAAAAGACATCACTTTATCAGGTGTCTAAAGCTTCTAAGAGCATTACAGAGATTATCACAGCTTTCAGAAAGAATTTACACAAAAATTAAGGCTGCAAACACCTCATAAATAAAAGAAATCTGCAAAACTTCCATACAGTATTAATTCAGACAGGAGGACACTGGTCAGTAGTATTTGCAACAATGCCATAAAAAAAGCCTAGAAAGCACAGCATGTACAGCTCAAAAGTCTCATTCAACTACCAGCCATTCATTAATAAGACTAACTCATTAGCTTCCAGAAGAGAGTGTAAAATAGATAACTCCTGAATAAGTGTGCCAGAAAAGCGACCAAGGAATTCCAAGAGGTGAATTTTTCTTAATATTATCACACCCCTCTGGGAATACACATTTGTCTGCAGTTGATAATATGCAAAGAGCGTAATTATCTCTCACAGACATATTGGCACAAAGTATTACTTAACTGGCACTTTTATTTAGCCTCCTCTCTTTGTATAAATACGTGTATGTTTAAAAAATACTAATTCTGTTTTATAATTCTTCATCTATAACCATGCATTACATGCCTACAAAATACACGAAAGCTTCAGAACTCTGTGTCAAAATAAGCGAATGCGATTAATTAAAAAATAAATCAATCAATGCTGACAGCATTCAGAAATATTCAGCGGCATTTTAGTCCATACACACAAATTTACATCCCAAGCCCTTTATTCTGCTTGCTCCCAATTTCACCAGACACAGTCTCCTCCTGTACTACGGTACTTTTTCTGTCTCTACCAAGGGAGGTCTCCAACAACACATTTATCACACTACCTTTGAGACTACAGTTTAAATATGAGCCAATTCCAGCCAAGTGACTCAATAGCTTCTCACATCACAAGACAATCATGAAGCTAACTGTAACATACAATATTCTTACAACAGTGAGACCATGACAGACAGAATCCTACCAAAACACAGTGCCATGGGCTATCATACCACTCTCACAGATCAAGTAAGCTGCCAATTTCTACAGGACAAAAAAAAATCAAGTTATTTCTGACCCCAAAAGAGGGTCAGAATTCACAGAATATTTCTTGGCCTTTTTTTCTCCTCTGCAGTTAAAGGCATGTGCTACATCAACAGGTATTAAGTAACAGGTATTAACTAAAGGTACACAGTGTTCTAAATAGTAAAAGTGTATTGCTTAAAAGCTTAGATGCCAAGGTGCAAGCTCAGGATGTTAAACGTCCTCTGACAGCACATGATTTCATGAGCTCTTCACATTAAAAAGGAAGACACATTTCCGGATGATGAACTACGCTGCTGAAAGGAAAACACAGGGACTTGAATTAAAGAGTTTGACAGGTAAGTTTAAAGAACGACACAAACAAAAATCTTTACAATATTTTCATGCTAATCAAATTTAATTTCCGATCGACATTTACACTGTTCCTCCAAGCAGTTACTTGCCTCACTGAAACTGAAAAGCCTAGGTCATGTAATTTAATCTTTGACTCATCATGCAAATTAAATCACACCATTTCCATAAGGCAGCATATAGGTTTTACATAAATCCTACACACCTACATGATCACTTACCAAAAGGTACATTTTCCTTAAAAAAACCCAAAATCTAAAAAAAACCCAAAACCAAAATACTGGCTACATTCTAGATTCAATACTATTAGTTTTTTCAAATATTTATAGGGGAAAAAAAAAAAAAGCACAATAAAAAACTTTTTTTTTCTTTTACAGAACACTGAGATCATGTTGTGTTAGCTTTCTGTGGGGCAGTCTGCAATAAAAATAGGATCTTAACAGCCCTCACATACAGTTATTTCTGCACAGAGGCCTATTAGGACTACAAACACAAATAACAGTTGTAGGAAGAGGCCTTAGACCTGGCCATTGAGAAGACCATGTAAGGTCCATGCCTCCAGTCAATTCATGTAATAAAGAACATAAAAAAGCAGAGTTTTTAGCTAGATGCTCTCCTGACCAACAGGCTAAGTCAGGTAACCACCTGCATTCGCCCCGGGACTTGGCTGGGACAGAATATTCCGCTCCCCTGTCCCTCTCCCAGGGTGCTATGTAACAGCGGCTGCCTCCCACCCAAGAAGCGGCTGCTTCTGCGGGCTGAGGTAAACCCCGCGCAGTTTTGCTTATCAATTCGATAGCCGGGTACGGCCTTTGAGGAACTTCGGGCTGAAAGGCACAGCCGCACCAGCCACACGCAGACACTGATCTGTCCCCTCCTCCTCCAGACTGCCTCCAGCTTTTATACACAAACATACACACACACACACACGCCCCAACCAAACGGCACAGACCCCACCGGGGAAGTCGGTACCAGCTGGGAATTGCCTCCCTCGCCAGGCCGCCACCGAGCCCCAGGGAAGCGGCGCCGCCTCCGAGGCCAATCCAACCGGCAAGACTCGGCCAGTCCTCGCCAGCATCGGCCGCCGAGCGGGAGACGAAGTCGGAACACGGCTGGTACTGGCCGGGTCAGGCCGCACTCCTCGGCGGCCTCCGCGGCCCGCAGGGCACGGCCCGGCCCGGCCCCGAGCAGCCGCCCCGCACTCACCGGCCGCGGCGGCGCCGCCTCCAGGCCCGACCCGACCCGGCCCCGCTCCGGGGGCAACGACAGACAATGCGCGTCGGGCCCCGCGGCCTTCACCCCCCTCACCTCACGCACCGCCCCGCTACGCCGGGTCTGGGCCTGACCCGCTGCCGACCTCCCCCCCCCACCACCACCACTTCTCCCTACCGCGTCGTCTCGGTACCTCGGTGCGGAGCGCGGCCTGGCGCCTCCTCGGCGGCGTGTCCGGCGGGGCCTGCCCTTGGCGGCCCGACCGCCCCGGCTCCGGCGGCTGTCGGCTCGGCTCCGGCGGCTGCAGGCAGAGGCGCGGCGCTGCCCCGGGTCGCCCGGCCCCCTCCCCCCCCCCCCCACCCCGCGCTCTGCTGCGTCGCAGCGGCCCTTCCCTCGCCCGGCGGCGGAGCGCGGCGACAGTGGAGAGCGGCGACGCTTCCGCCCGCCGCCGCACGCCAGCGCCCCCTGCCGGAGCGGAGGACCGAGGGCGGGGCGGGGGGGGGGGGCCTGTTCTGGGCTGGGGTCCTGCTGCCAGGGCACCCCCGCCCCAGACGTTTTGTGGGCGATATTAAACATTCGTTGTTATTCCTTTTATTATTTTAAAATTATTATTATTATTCCTTTTGTTATTTAATATTATTTACCTGTTATTAGTATTTATTCTATTGTTTATTGTTATGTAGAATTTGTTAGATGTTATTCTTAATTATTAGTCTTTTGTTCTTTATTAGTGTTTAGTATTTCGTATTCTTTTTTATTATTTAATGGTCATTTAAATTTTAATACTTTGCATTGGAAATCATAGACTCATAGAATCATTTTGATTGGAAGAGACCTTTCAGATCACCGAGTGCACCCATTTACCCAGCACTGCCACAGCATCACGAAACCATGGCCCTTGGCACCACGTCTCCACAGCTTTGAAACCCCCCCTAACCTGGGGACTCCACAAACTCCCTGGACAGCCTGGGCCTGGGTTCTTTCACCCTCAAAATAACGATGTTTTTCCTCACGTTCAGTGTTGTGGTGGCCTTGCCTGCCGTACAACAGCAGCTCTTACAAGCTGCCCAAGCAGCGTGCATGGCCATTGCGCTGCCCCATGTGTTGCGTTTTCAGATTATCCCGTGTACTCTTCACCAGCTGTGTCCTTTAGCAGCCTGGCAGCAACCTCCAGTATTGCACAGTCCAGCTTCTCACCCCTGGGAGATGGATTTTCATTCCTGGATCCTGTACACATTATCTGCCTGCAGCAGGGCATTGCCTTCCCTGCTCAAAGTCCCCTTGTTCTCCTCTAGTTCCCACATTGATGGCTCCCTGGGCTTGGCTGTGTCATCCTGTGGGGAAAAAAACTCATATAAACAGAGGAAAAGAAATTCCTGGTGCCACCTCCAGTGTGGAAAGATCTCACAGAACATGTGTAATGCTTAGCCAACAGGTCTTCTTGAATCAGCCTGCTTAGTCAGCTGTGTGCTACAGCTCAGATGCAGAAGAATGTCTCTGACCACACTCGCAGCCATCCCTGTGTCCGATAGTAGGGAAGCTCAAGGGACAAGCTGCCTGCCTGAGGTGACAGGACCCTGGGCAGTCAGTGAAATGTTGGTAATTTGTGTATCCCACTTGTGAGCTGGGAATAATTGTTTTCAAAGCCAACATGGGAAGTGTGTGTATGTCTGAGTCCAAATTGTTAACCTGTAATTATGCTAAAACCATTCAAATTTAAATAGATAATATTCTGGGCACTGACTAGAGAGAAGGAGGAAT
This sequence comes from Todiramphus chloris collaris, assembly GCA_025345505.1. Classification (NCBI taxonomy): domain Eukaryota; kingdom Metazoa; phylum Chordata; class Aves; order Coraciiformes; family Alcedinidae; genus Todiramphus; species Todiramphus chloris. Next base: position 592,868 of record JANVCC010000030.1, on the reverse strand, counting down.
TAAATGCAAGTGCTGGTACAGGGATTCTACCCCAGCTCCTGGAAAATAGACCCCACTGCTTTACAAATGACCCTTGGAAAAAAGATCACATGAGTTCAGTGCAACTCCTGTCCCTGTGTAGTTTACTGCAGGGAAATCCCTGGGCAGAGAGAGACTGATTTTTCTAAGCTCTTGGAAGCAGGAATTAAATTAAACATGTGAGAGAGCTCTTAGCACACCAGCAATCCACTAATTCGCAGCCATGACTGAGACATCCATTGTGAATTAATTAATCCTTGCAAATTAGGAAGTGAATAAAGATAAAACGGTCCGAGCTACTTCACCAGAAAAAAAAAAAAAAAAAAGATAGTTAGACAAGTACTCGGGTGCTTTGCTCAGGAGGGACCGACAGCTGAATGGGATTCATGGGAGCTTTGCTGTTAGTTTGAGACCCAGGGAGCCCAGCAGCCCACCTTCAGCTCCTTTGTCTTTCCCAGAGCTGTTGTGCCATAGGACATCTTTTCCCTTTGGAGGGTGTTTCCTCCTCTCCTCACTGTGCTGCTGCAGGCCATGGGTGACCCTCGTTATGTCCCTCACAGCTCCCCCTCAGGTCTCGCTGCCTGCCATGTGCTTTTGGACATCGCTGCCCAAAGCCCTGCCGGTCACAGTCCCAGGCAAGGTAAATGTCACTCCTACAAAAAGCCCCGTGCCAAGTTTTACTGGTGCTGGTGCACGTGAGAGCTCATTCAGCATGAACCCCATTTGCACAGAGACCAAACCATTGCAGGGAAGTGGAGCAGGGAGCACAGAGGCAGAAAAAATTGCCCGCCTCGCCATGCGGTGGGATGGAGCTGTTCCTCTGCCACCTACATAGCCATCTTAATAGGCATGACACAGATCATGTGAAAAAAGAATCTGGGTCTTCTTGTCAGCTGCCTTGACAAATATACAAAGAAGAAAGAACATACAACATCCAGATGATGTTTTAACTGGGCATGGACATGCATTGGTGTGATTCACAGACCACAGCCTAGGTTACTGGTCCCTGGCAAAGCATTTCAGGAAAAGGGCTTTGGGGAGGAAATGTTAGAAGTGGGGACAACTGGGGTTAAGATGAATACCTTCTGCTTAATGTTTGGAAGAACAAGAATCCAGAGTCTTTCTGTGGACTTTGGACCAAACTGAGGTGGCTACATTTAATCCCCAGGTTTCACAAGCGCCTGTGACTGTCCCTGAGACTGCATTTCACCTGTTACTGGCTGGGGGTGTTCACTGCAGGCTCTCGAAGCTTTTCTCAGTGTGGTATCTCTGGGTGAGCATTTTGTTACCTTTCTGTACATTCAGTTAGCACATAATGAACAGACTCACATCCCCCAAAACCTATTTACAGTAGAAAACACAAATCAATGTAATTGTTATCCATATCCACTGGTTGGTCTGTTGGGTTTGCTTTGTTTTGTTTTCTCACAGGGATGTTATGATTTATCTTTAATTTAAGGTGTCATTTCAAAATTAAAAGACATTTTAAAAATACTATTGCAGATCACAAGAACTAAGGGTAGCATGTAAAGATTGCCAGAAAATAAAACAAAAAATGCCAGAAGAATCCTTGGAAAAAAAATCTGTTGCAAATTCCTTTCCTGTACAGCAAGTAGAGGACTACGTCATTCTGCAGAACCATGTCCTTTTAATCAACTTTTTACTACTGCAGAACAATTGAGAGTTATCTATAAAGTGCAGCATCCATTCCAATGAGAAACTACTACTAAAGCCAAAGCCATATTTCCATCAGGGTGGTAAACATGAAAGGAAATAGCAGAAGTCATCCTGAAGAACAGTGCTGTAGAAGAAAGTACTTTCTGAGATTAAAAAAAAAGAAAAACCAGTTAAATACATACATTAATTCACTAGACCTATAGAACTGGAAGCAAATACATCTATGAATCCCAAATTGTGCAGGGAAGATAGGAGGCTGTGAACACTGGTGAAACAATTAAAAAGGGTGGTCCTTATATTGGCAGGAGCCGTTAGTTTTCATCCTCTTAACAGGGGTACTGTTACCCTCTGGCTCAGCACTACCAAAACAAGTGGCAGGGGATGGTTTCAGGTACTTTCCATGTTTATGTTTTAAAGAAATTATAAATCAAGTTTACTAACTTGGTTTCATATTTAAGTAGCACCTGTTAGGCTTCGAAGCCCACACCCTCTGGCTAATAATGCTACACACTTACCTAGAGCTTTACCCCTTCAAAGGACTTTGCAGAAACTAATTAATTAGCTCTTACAGCAGAAAACTGCTGCAGTCACCAGCCTGGGCTTAGTGCTGCTGTTCAGGGGGATTCGGTCTCAGCTGCTGTGGAGCCGAGTCAACACAGGAGCCACCGCCATGGCATTTGACACTTAGATCTATGTAGAGCCACTTCAGCAAATACATGCAGAGACCTTCCCTGAGAATCTCCAAAGCTTTTCTGTGCCTCTCTTCCTCCTCCTCTTTCTCTTGACAGAATCCCTGGTTGCCAAGAAGGAGGCCACTCCAGAGCTCCTCGTGTCCTCACCTTCAAAGTCAGTCACTGGTCTGGGGAAGGGCTGAGTCCCTTTCCCCCAGCTCAGCAGGATTCACTTTCAAAAGAGAGTTCATTTACGTTCTACAGCAAAATTTGTATGTTCTGAAAATCTTCTGTGTATAGGTGTGCAAGTGATTCGCTGTGTGCACGCATGTATACGTATGGACCAGGAATGAAGAGACAGGAGGAAACATCACCTTCAAAACACAACAAAATGCCCAGATGATCAAACGTGTTCTTCTGGAAAACTCCTTGGGGAGCTCACATGTGTGATGACCTCCTGTGCTTTTTGACAGAACGAACCCAGGGCACAAGTCCTAATGTTAAAAGTAGACAAGAAGAACAAAAGGGTTGTGACAGTGGGGGTTTTGTTATTATTTTTACATGCTTCATTATGGAGAAGCTGCAACAAGCGCAAGCTCTGCTCTTCCCCTTCACAGATCAAGCTGTGGAGTATCACCCACCTTCTCATGGCTCCTGGCTGCTGTTCACCCCATTGGGGTTCTGGTCTTCCACTGAGCAATTGTGCCCCAAGAGCTAAAAGGATTTCCTGCATGCTTTAGTTCCTTCAAAGGAATAAAAATTCCTCACCCCTATAAAAAAGGACAGTCTCCTAGATGTATTTGAGAAGGGAAAAAAAAATAATTAAAGAGGAGAGGGAGATGGTTTAAAGCAGACAGTAGTTATAAAACAAAAAGCAGCATAAAACTTCTTGCTTTAATTGGTAAAAAATTAATATATAAAAAGATGGCTATAAAAAAATTAGCTTAGAGAGCAGGATGTGATTTTATGTACAATCCAGGATGAACTCAGCTTACAAAAAACAGAGACCCTGTGGCTTATCCGCTCCCGTCCTAAACCCTTGTGTTTTCTGCTGTCCCAGGCTGTGATGAGACTGAACTGGGAAGTAGGAAAAAACCCAAGTGAGTGTTTCCCCAGCTCCTCGTGTGCTGCAATACCAGCCCTGCAGCACCAGAAACCAGAAGCACATAGGAAATGCTGCTGTTAAGCCCAGTGCCCTGCTGGGTGTCCTGCTTCCCCCGCAGCAGCAACCCACCTACCCACAGCCCAGGACAATGTGCAGAGCATTAATGGTGACCAGCCTCATTGCCCTGTTCGTGCTGACAAGGTATTTTGTGTCAGGGGGTCAGGATGCAGTGTCACTACATGTATACACACATACTATTAAAAAGAAAGCTGCTGTTGGCACATGGCCAAGCCAGAATGAAAGCCACAGTTACTTACAGTCACAAAAGAGATATTTGTCTCACAAAGGTAAAACTTAACCCAGATTCTGCAGCCTTGGGAACTGAGAAGCTAAGAAGAAAAAGGCTGTGCAGGATGTGCAGGGGCTGGAGTATGGGACATACAGAGGTTGAGACACAGGGTGCACAGGGGCTGGGAATTGGGGATGTGCAGGGGCTGGGATACAGGACGTGCAGGGGTTGAGATACAGAGTGTGCAGGGGCTAGGATATAGGGTGCTAATCCCTGGGTTCCAATATCTGGGGAGCCAGGAACCCGTGTTTCTGTGAAAGTGAAGCTTACTGAATAAACCAAGCACTCGCTGCTTTATGGATGAGGCTTGTTATCAGGTGACATCTGGTAACATCACACACAAAAAGTGTGAGAAAGCTCAGAGCTGGCCTCCTGAAACAACTCATGAAATGCCCCACGAGGAAAGTTCAAGAACCGCCTTGAATGCTTCTTTGAAGCCCCCTACATCCTCTCCACGAAGCTTGGCTCTTCCCCCTCATACCACCACTTCAGCACAGGCAAGGGGCTATCTCTTGTCAGCTTGTCACCACCCATATTGCTTATCAGATTTTCTTCTTCCTGTAAGATTCTCTTGGACTAGGAGACATGTTGCAAGCAGCAGCTTTCTGGCTATGAAGCAGCAGATAAGACTTCCTCCAGGGCTGAGAGCACTGCTAACCTGCTAGGCTGGAGATGGCTTGAGCAATGTCAGGAGCATCAGCTGATCCTTAACACAAAGGCTGGATGGGTGTGTGTGAAAGAAACTGAGAATTACTCATCTAATACCAGACTTGTAATTATTTCCTCTCTCAGCAGTCCACTCCTGAAGATGGTAGAGCCAGGTGGTACTGAGGAAGGTAAGCTGGGGTTAGTAAGGTTTGGTAAAGGAGCTGGATTGAGAGACAGCAACAGAATTACCAGATGTCCAAGGCTACTTCTGCAGCTGGACTTCCCCTGTGATGAAAATACTGCATATAGGATGGTCCCATGTCATATATGTCCTCTCTCTCTCCACCTGTGGAGCAGTTGAACCTCCAACTGTGCTTTCGCCCCTGTCTACACCATGGTGAATCGCACAGGACATTGCCTTGACAAGCCACCACTTGACCATAGACATCAAGACTCATCTCCCAAACCCCTCTGCATCTTCCCCTCTCACCACACAATTCTTGCCCAGCCACATATCCCATCACGTCCCAGACCTCTGCCAAAAACAGTGGTCTGATACAGACAGTGTCACTCCAGCCCCAAAGATTTAACAGATACAACCTTCCAACACAAAGGGTGGCTGGAGAAGCCTTCCCCAGCATAGCCACAGCTCCTGTCACTGCAAGCTCTGATGGTGCCTCCAGTCCCGTGTCCCCTCTTGAATGGCGTCTGCTGCATCAGGGCTGTGCTCTCAGCCAAATCTCCTTATCATAGCAAATGGCTGCAACTGCTGTTCTCCACACCTGAGGCACAGATAAATCATTCTTTGCTTTTATGCCCCAGCTTATTCCCTGTGGGACATGTGCCCCCCACCCCCCCCAGACCCTGCTCTGTCAGCCTGAGGTGGGACACAGTGGGTACAACATCCCCAACTGAGACCAGTCTAGAGACATGGCCCTGGTCCCCCCCTGGGCTATCCAGCTGTGAGTAATATCCAAGCAGCTGTGGCTTGAGTGTCTGCGTGCCAGGAGCCAGCCTGCCTGCCCAGGCACTGCCTGCACCCTCTGGACTGAGTCAACCTGCCAGCATGTCCTGCTGCTCCTCACATTCCTCTCTGGCTCATGACATTTTGGGAGCAAACCACCCCTGGGTGACACAGGGCTTCAGGACAGGCTGCTTGGGATTTAGAGCTATCAAGAAACCTCCAGATTTAAACTGTTAAAGGAGAACTTTAGCCCTTCAATTTTAAACCTCAACCTTGAACCAGAACTGACCTTCTGAAAAACCCAGACAAAAACCTCTTTATTCGTAATGACTAAAGCCCCTGTAAAAACAGCCTCTCCTGGGTTCATGTTTGCTTATGGCAAGGTGGGTCTGGAGCCCATCCCTGAGGGAGGGAATGAGCACAGGCTGCAGAGAGTGCCCTGAGGTTGCCCATCAGGACCAACCCGCTGCCCCCACCTTACCCTGACTGTTGCTTGCTCACCCCTGAGGCTCCTGAACCCGCACTTTGCTCCTTGCTTCACAGCCCCCCTCCCCCCATTACTGTGTGTGCTGAAAGCAAAGCTTCTGTAATAAAAGCAGACCCAGCAGACACACACACAGCTGGGAGTGCTGGATGGGGCAGGACACTTCCAGCACTCTGTCCATCCCTCTGGTGGCCTGTCCACTGGCACCTCCTGAGGGACAGGGACTCATGCTCACACACCAGGCCCACAGAAACACCTCAGAAGGGGGACAAGAAATTGTTTAACTGGGGATAAATCCAGTCCAGAAGCGTCCCCAGCCTGAAGAGGAGCAGAGATGAAATGGTCCTGCCATGAGCCCCACATGCAGCATACTGGGCAGCACTCAGAAGCACCTTCTCATCTCTCCTACCCCTCTCCCATGGTAAATCCATCCCTGGAAAAGGCTCATGAACACATTAACAAGGCCATTTTGTTAATGGAATTGAATTAGAGGAACAATCACAGAGCACCTCACCTTTAACAGTAAACCAGAACTACTTACTTTCTTATGATGTTTTTCTTGGCTTTGCTTCCTTTTCTCTGCTTCTCACTTTTTTCCTATCAAGTGTCTGAACTAAAATCTTACTAGCTCTTATGGCAAAAACTTACTTTAAACCATTTTATGTTACCAGCCAGAGAGAAGGAGAGTGTGAACAAAAGGTTCACCGAAAATACTTTCCTTTTTTCAATAGTTTTACTTTCCATTAAAAAAAAAAAAAATCTTCTTTCCTCAAAAACAGTTTCATAAGGATCTTTCTTCTGGTGCTAATTAATAGAGTTGGGTTTGCTATGTCTTTTTACTGTTATCTTGGCAGAACCCACTATTCAAAAATTAATTAAACGTGTGCACAAAGATGCTGTGACTTGCCACATCCTTGATGCTCTTCTCCTGCTGCCTTGGCTGGTGCATGTGGGACAGCACAGCTCAGCGAGTCCAACCTGCCCTCTGCTGCCCGATGCCATGGGGCAGCCAGCTCGCCCCAGCTGGGGCTGCAGACCAGCTGAGACCATTTAGCACCTCCAGAAAGATGGTCCTTGGCCAAAGCACCACCTCCCATGCCTCAGAGGGTGCAGCTGGGGGGCAAAGAGGGGACACCCCTGCTTGCAACCCAGGGAACATGGCGAAATTCTCTTGTCCCATGTTCCCTGGCTGCCCCAAACCCCTCCCCAGCAGGGCTGGGGGCCGCTGACCATTTCTCTGCTGGTTATTAGATTGTTCACGGCTCTCAGGTTTGTTTGAATAAGCCCTTTTGTTCAGCAGCGCTTTCCCACGTCCCTCCGTTCGCTAGGCAGTCGCGTGTCCCGAGTCAAAGAGGAGCCCTGGCCGCCAATCCCCAAATAAAGTTTTCTTTGGAGCAAGACATCTGCATTGGAGGGAACCTGCCAACATCTGCCACACTTTCCCCCTTTTCAAAAGCCTTTCTTTCCTTCTTAAAAAGTGCAGGAACAGATGTTAAAAGTTGTTTTCTTTCTCTAGGGTGTGAAATGTAGACAAATAGCAAAAAAGAAAACTCCAAGCACCACTGACCCCTTTCTCCCCCCTTTTTTTTTTTTTTTTTGGGAAGCCTAAGAAAAAAAGGAGGCTTTGTTTATGAAGGAGAATCCCCTTTTCAGTGAAACCTGGCAGTAGGCAATGCAAAAGGAAAGCAGGAATTTGCAGAAAGCTCCCGTTAATGCTCATTTGCATTGGCCTGTTGGGTCCATACACAATTCCTGGCACAGATGTCAGCCTTCCCCCAAAGCAAGGGCAGCTCTCCCCCTTGCACCCCCCATGCCTCCAAAATAAAGGCCTTTGCCCTGACTGAGAGGTGTAAAATAACTGTTTACAGCAAAAGCTGCTCTTCTTTTTTTATGGTGGTGCTGTCTTACAAATGAACCTTGAAATGAGCTCACCTGGAGCAGACACCAGAGGGCAAGCCAAGGGCCTACCCCACCATGGCCAGGGGGTCAGCTGACCCATGGGGGCTGGGCACAGACTCTGGCTGGGTGCCAGGAGCCACCACCCTTTTCTTGGCCCCCCCATCACATCTCTCCACCCCCAGTACCCACCACCTCACCACCAGAACCCTCCTGCTTGCTAGCTTTGTGGAAGTTGCCTCGCCGGGGAAGCCTGTGTGACATCCTCACAGAGCAACCCCCCTGCCTGGGAGCTCAGCAGCACCTCACAGGGCAAGGAAAGTGGCAGGGAGGGTAAGGCAGAAGAAACAAGTCCAGGCCAAGGAGGGAAGGGAGGGCAAGGGAGTAGGTGCCACCAGCACCAGAAAGACCTTTTCTGATGGCGATGGGTCTGGCCAGCCCCTGGGCTACTAACATGGTAGGGTGCACACAGCACCCTGAAGCCATGCCTGGCCAGGGAGGGACGACGGTGGGCAATGAACTATTTTTTCAGAGCTTTTAGGCAATTTCCGCACTTGCTGAAACCTCTGTCATGCTCAGTTAGGCCAGCAGCCAAAGTGGTCTCAGGCTCCCCCCTGCTGTCCTGATCATATTGGGAAAGTGCCTGTTTCTGCACAAGGTTCTGGTGGAAGGGTGTTTGGGCAGGGACGGGGCACTTCCCCACCTGTCACCCAAGACAAACCCAGCTAGAAGCTGTGTGCCCAGGTGACAGCAGGTGCTTCCAGCCTTGAGCACCATAGTAAACTGCCCAGAGCCAGGGGTGCGCCTGCTCTGTGCCCCCCTACCCATATGTAGCGCAGACCCTGACCCCAGCCCACCGGCTGCCTCTTCCATGCCAAGCTGCTGGAGAGTGTAGTGATACCAATGCTTCAGCTACGCCTTTTATATATACCAGCAACACTCCCACTGCCTTGTGTGGGCTGGAAAAAAGCTTGAAAAACCAAAGGAGTCTTTACTTGTGAGCAGCTGATGTGATGGGCTCCCATATGGGGCACTGGGATCTCCTTCTGCTGTCTGTGTGGGGGATGCACCTGAGATCAGGAGCCCATCCCTGCTCCCTTCACCTGGCACAAAGGACAAGTGCTTAACCTTCCCCTCCTAAACCCTCCTCTCCCAGTGCAACAACCACACCAGCCCGTCCCGGGCCCTTGCCAAGTAGGGCACTTATAAAACTGGGTAACTGCTCCCCAGCTCTGCATTTGACTGACAAACAACTCTGCCTGTGAGATACCGTGTCTAGGGACATGCTTTCACAATGAGCCCAGGCAGCAGGGTGTACAGATATGCTACAAGTATGTTTGCATTTACATGCAGGCAAACACACACCCACACAGCACTGGAGTGAGGGACGTGATGTCCTTGCTTTTATCACTGGGGTACATCCCCACCCACAGCTGGAGGGAGTGGGGGAGAGGGCTCTGCAGCCACTCTGCTGTGCCAAGCACTGGGACATCCCGCCGGTGGCCTGGGATGGCTCGCAGTGCTTCTGAACCACTGCGGCAGCTTCCTCTCCATTTCAATAAGGTGACACATTCAACACCAACCCAAAGGGCTTCACCTGCAGGGCTCGACAGGACACTGCCAAATTCTGCTCATTAGCCAAATGACCATCAGAAAGCAGACGCACAGTCACGAAAAACGCCTTCTTTACTCTCCCCCCCCCCCAGATGGGGCAGAAATGAGGAAGCATGAAAGTGCATTCTCATCCTGTGCCAAGTCTCCTCCAAATGCCCGTCTGCTGCTGCACTAGCATTTCAGAGGATCAAACAGAAAAACACCCTCCCCCCAAATCCACCCAAGCCTCCTTGCAGCATGGGGAAAAAAGCCCAATAAAATAATTAAAGAAGTAAAAATCCCACAGAACTAACTCAGCTCTAGGTTTGTTTGCATCTGCAATGCCCCTTAAGTTTAATATTAAATTCTACACGGCAGACAAAAACTAGAAGAGTTAAGTATTTCCTACACCAAGCCACATGCAACAGAGAATTCAGGTTCCCAAGAGATAAATACAGTTCCTGTGTTTTCCCTAGAGGATTTCTGTGATGGAAACAACATTCCTACAGGCATCTGCTGTCAACAGTTTTTAATTGATCATCATTACCTTGTAATAATTCCTGGGAGCAGGAACTCCTGGCTCAAGTACTCCATTATTAAATTAAAAGACTGCTTCAAAGATGTAAGAAGGCTGGGGCTTGGGCTAACAGGTAAAAGGACGCATCGCTTCAAGGAGGTAGAGGGGGAAAAAAAGGATGGGTAGGAGGCATTTTCCCAGGTGTAACTCAACCGCTTCCCGGCTATTGTTTCCCTCCCTGGGAATCTGTGCAAATTGAGCCAGGAGCCGTGCAAGCTGCTCAGAGCGCACCCATTTTCCTTCCCTTCTTCCCTAACAAAAGAGCCCTGCAAAGCCCGGCGTCGGAGGCTGGACATCTGTCGCCGTTTGGGGGGGCTGGCGTGGTCAATGAAAAGAAGCAGTGACCTGTCAGCTTTGATTGATGGCCACAAACCTCCGGGCTCGACCCCTCGTGTGGGAAAAGAAGTCCCGCCAAGGAAAGTCTCTTTTCACATGCTAATTCTGGGTTATAAATACAGCGGCGGAGCAGCGGAGCAGCAAAGAGCCCGTCGGGAAAGGGAGCGACCCACTGCCCTAGTGCCTCCTTCCACCCGAGTGCTCCCGGCGCGCAGGCTGGGGCAAGATGACGGCCAGCGCCGCGGCCGGCGGCACCCACAGGCCCGCCAGCACCAAGGAGGAGAGGAAGGTAGGTCCGCTCCCTGCTGACACACCCACGCCTGCCCCACGGCAGCCCCAGGCGCGGTACCTCAGTGACGAGTGCCAGGCACTGTGGAAAGAGAAAGGGGACGTTTGATTCCAAGTCTGCTCTCTCCCAGTTCAAGTCATGCAGGTTTTTTCTGCTGCTTCCTTTCTCTGCCTTAGAAAGGCTTTTCTCTGTTTCGTTTGTGTAAGCTCTGCTTCAGCCGAGTCGAAGTAGGAGAATTGAGAACTGATACCATCTAAGGGACAGGCCATGACCAGAGCTGGAGACAGTGTGCTCTCCATCCATATCTTGTCCCTTCCAAGAACTGCAGCAGGGAGAGGAAGAAAACAATATCAGCTGCATTTTTTCCTCCTCTTCCCCCCCTCCCCAGCTAAGGAAACCCCTCATTGAGCGGAAGCGAAGAGAAAGGATTAATAACTGCTTGGACCAGCTGAAGGAGACTGTTGTGGGTGCATTTCACCTGGATGTAAGTGTTCATTTTTATGTTGCTTTTTGCCTTTTTCCCGGTGGGGTACTCTTGGGAGCTTTTCGGGGGGGGGGGGGGGGGGGGGAATGGATCTCTTCTTTAGAGAAACTGTGTGTGGTGCAAACCCTTCACCGCCTCTAACTGCTGCACTCTTTCCTTATCAGCAGTCTAAACTGGAAAAAGCAGACATCCTTGAAATGACGGTGAAGCACCTCCAAAACATCCAGAACAGCAAGCTGATGGGTGAGTGCCCGGTCCCCTCACCCTTCGAACACGGGCTTGGCTCTCTCCACTAGATGGGGAGATGGAGCTGAGCATTGGTTAACCCACAGAAGGTTTGCTCTTTCCTTCCAGAGCGGCTTTATGCTTTTTAGTGTAGTTTTGCACTTGGCGGTGGAACACAGGGGCTCACACCCTGCATTACCTTCCCCCTGCACCCTGAAAATGATTCATCTTATAGTAAAACCCGGTCAGCTTCAGCAACAAGCCTCCCAGCAGCCCATACACGCAGGAAACCTGGTGAATGCTTTTAAGCAGCAACACACCGAGCTGCTTTCACCCACTCACCAACTCCTCTTGTCTCCTCTCCAATGCAGCCGACTCCAAAGTGGGTCTGGAAGCCCAGCAGAGGTACAGCACCGGATACATCCAGTGCATGCACGAGGTGCACAACCTGCTCCTCACCTGCGAGTGGATGGACAAGACCCTTGGGGCGCGCCTTTTAAACCACCTGCTGAAATCCTTACCCAGGTCTGGTGAAGACACCTGCAAAGTGGCATTAAGGTCTCCGAGCCCATCTCAGCAGCCTCTCCGGATGCCAAAAAGTCCCCTGAGCCCAAAGGGGAGCACTCGTGGCACAAACCCATCACAGGAGTGCTTCTACCCAGCTGAGAACAAGCAGGCTTTGAAAAATTCCTTCCAGCTGCCGTCGCTGTCAGTTTTCAGCCAGGTTGATGCTGCACCTCCCAGACAGGTCCTGCAGCCAAATTTTTCCCACAACAACCCTCGAATGGGGTCATTAGATATGTGGAGACCATGGTAAAGTCTTTTAAAATGTTTATCCTAACCTTAGACACTCTTATGTATGTATCTTATAGATATGTTTCTTTAAAACACTCGTGGAGCAAGTCTGTTCCTGTAGGTGTACTAAAGACCAGGGTACTTCAAGCAGAAGTAAACCTATATGTAGCCTGCATTGTAGAAGGCTGCTATTATTTTTTATTTATTTAATACATCTAAATTATTGTATAGAATCCTCTCGTGCTCTTTAGTGCATGGCTTTCTTGTCTTACCTTCTTCAAATAATTAACTTCTTATTAATAAAAATACAAGACACCAAGCAATAACACTCTCTGGCATCAAGTTTAACTCTCAGATCTCATGTAAGCCACTGAAATAATTTCATTTGATAACAGAGTCAATGGCCAAACTCTTCTGCTTTTTATTTTTATTATTATTATTCCTGTGCAGCTGTAGGAGATTCCAGTTCTGACTCCTGGAAAAACGCTACAGTGATTAGAAAGAAAAGCGAGAGAAACTTGGTTTGGAATTTTTAGGCTGTTCGGAAAGGCTCTCTGGATTGCTTGCTCTGGCTGTGCTGTTCCCAGGCACTTGGGCATCCTGACATAACTGTTACACGTGTGAGCTATGTGTGTGTGTATATATATGTATGTATATATGTGTGTTATATATAGTTATATTTAGTGATGATTTTTTAAATCTGTATCTGAAAGTTCTAAATAAACTTTGGGAAGATAGTGACTGATATTTCTCCTGGCCTTGTCATGACTGCTCTGAATAAACAGTACATGGGGATCTGCTTTTGTTTTCTTCTATCACAAATGTTTTTTCCCAAGCACGGTTTGAAGAGGTGTTTGTGTTTTGCCCCTGATGCTTTGTAGAAAAAGCAGTGTGCACCACACACACGGAATAAACTGGATCACAGTGACACTTATCAAGTTAAAAAAGGAATTAGGAGTTGGGTTTATCAGCCTGGATTAATGGTTTAGCTTTTACTTGTAAGAGAATTGCAAAAAGAATCTAAAAGGCAGAAGGTAAAATTCCCTGCAAATTGGACCAAGGAGACAGGGAGAAATCTGCTCAGCTTCTTGGCAACATTTGTCCCCAGTTTTTCATCTCAAAGGCAGTTAGAAGTTCCTCACAGTTAAAATAAAAGAGCAAGGAGCTCTTAAACAAACACTGTGCATACTAATTAATGGACTTGCAGTTCAGAGGGGCTCATTATGCAGCGAGATCTATTTGATGATGTGCCGAAGGAGTGAAAACCATCACCTCTGGGTTTAACATCTTTTTCTCTGAAGCTCTCCCTTTTATCCAGCCCTCTTGAAAAGGCACTAGGAGCAGTGGCATAAGGGTGGTAGGAGAAACAACTGGCCTACAACATGGCTGCATGGAGGCACAGCGGGTTTCTTCAATGGTGGGGTCAGAAGGCAGGTAAAGACATAAAATTGTATTCGTTTCCACCCTCTGCCTGAAAATTAGGACTTATCCCTTTACTGATGGGAACCTCTGGAGTGACCACCAATACAGAAAGTACATTCAAATTATCCCACCACAAAAATACAGATGAGGGTGGAAGCTGGAGACGGCTCAAGCATAAGAGCCACAGCAAAGCTCACAGAATACTCACAGGCAGGGAAAATATTCAGGCACAGCAAACCACAAAGTCCTGAAAGAGGAAAGACATTAAAGACCTTCCTAGTTTATTATCATGCATATTGCTGAGTTGAGATAAAGCCCCCAGCCCACAAGAGCCCCCACGGCTGTGCCCACCAGAGGCAACCTCTGCTGCCCAGCGCTAGTGTCTGCACACCAGTGGGGCAGGCAAGAGGAGCAGATGGAGCCTCAAGCTTTCATTTACTTCTAGCTGGTATCAGTAACACATCACTTGTAGCCACCTTATTGTTATGCTGGGAGAGGGTGTGGTGAAAATATTTTGCTACAGTTTGACAGCATCGATTTAAAAACACGCTTCCCCCCTAAAAGCTGTAAATCCCCAGTGACTACAACTATCAGCTATGGTTACCCTGCTGAAAAGAGATCACTGGGAATTATGTATTTCTCACCATCTCAGCTTGTTTACTTTGTGCATTTGACTTTGTGGTTAGTGAGTTTTATTATTTCCTGTTTCTAATCAGTAAGGGTTTGGGTTTTTTCTGCTGTGGGTGTGGAGGGAAGGGTCACATTGCAGCTGGTAAGAGAGTTTCAAAACCAGAAAAGTGGGGATGCAATACTTGGCCAACAATCTTCAGGAACAGTTTTGGTACAATACACTCATTTTTCATTGCCCTTGTTTCAAACCAATGGTGATCTTTCATATAATCTCCCTGTCACGTATCCAACTAATGCTGCAGGAATCCATTGCAACTCACTGGTTTTCAGTAAAGGAAACATTTCTCCAGAAAGGCAGATTACTCATAGCACTTCATATACATAAATTACTTATGTCTGACAAAGGAACGCTGCATTTACCTCAAACCCATCCAGTTTTACTAAAACCATGACTGTGCAAGAGCAGTAATACTTTGCTCTTCAATATAGACACCTCTTCATTGACAACTGAAAAATGCAATGCCAGCTACTACTATCATCTTCTGAGGAAAAAGGAGGCACAGAGAAGCTCCCCCAGCCAGCTGGCCAATGCAGAGTAGATAGTGCTGTCCTCCTAAGTCCGTGTTTGAAGCTGCACCATCACACATGCTCTGGACACAGCAGCAGGATCCATACAGATGCTATTTTCACATATGCAGCAGGTTCCAGCAGCTGTGTCTCATGCCAGATGGAGCACCTTCAAGGCTGCAGCACCATTCCCACCTAGGACTGCGTGCCAAGGCACTTAGGGGTTTGAAGGCACAGACAGCGGGGATGATGCACAGACAGGTCTTCACCTTATGTGCAGCCTGAAAATGGCCAAGACAAGCACCCAGACCAGATTCCTCAGCATGGGCATGGCCAGACAGACCTGTTTGCTAGAAGTGGTCACAAGACGCATGACTTCTCACCCAGCACACACAGGGCTGGGAGGTCCTGGTGAAGATCTGGGCTTTGTCTGCTGCCTAAAATCTGCTCCAGATGCATATTTGTGAATGGAGTATTAAAAAGCAGAGGCCAGTTGCTATGTACACAGGGATCTGGGAAGGCTGGACCTGAGGCTCAGGACCCCCACGTGCCTTCAACACAAAGCAATTACAGATTTATATAATAATGTAAATCCAGGTAGACAAAATATGCATGTCGACAGCAGCTCCCTTTATACAACTTGCACTCCCAAACCAAGTCTCATGGAAACCAGCAGGAAAATTCCCCCATATTTCTCAGAAAATAGCACCAAATCCTTTCTCATTTGGAAAGTACAGAGGCTCATGAGTATGTAAGAGAACTTATGACCCTGACATGTTGTCTTCTTCCAGACACACACAACCCTCTGGGCCTCCAAGCATCCCTGCCTTTTCCCTTACTCCCTCCTCCCACCCTAACGGCACTGGAGCAATCTCTTTCTGACCCACACAGTCCCACAGTCACCCACAGCAACCAGGCCAAAATGCTTTAAGGATTTAGGAGTGGTGTTGAGTCCCTGCAGATCATTACTCAAGTGGTCTGGGCAGGCTGCTTAGAAAGGGAACACAAGATAAATTTTCAGCTGACCTCTTTATTTAGGGCTCTCTTTGGTAAAGAGGAGACTCCAGGCTCTTGGTGTGAGCCCTCCAGGAGCTGTGGAGGGTTTCCTAATCCTCCATACTTGCATGCAAGCAATGTTGCAAAAGCAATTCTAGGGAAAAGTGTTTTCAAAGTGATTTGCACCACACTGCCGTGGTTGAGAATGCTTGTAGCTCACCAGCAAAGTGCTCCTCTTAGAAGGGAAGTGAAAACAAACCCACCAACAGCAGAACACCAAAGACTTCACTTTCCCTTTATATATGCCATTATCTCATGGCTTCCAGTGTATACATTCCTGTTTTAGCAGGCACTCACTGACATTTCATCTCCTGAGAAGTAAAGTTGTGTTGAGAACCTAACCCAAAGTCTGTCATGTTTTTCAGAGCTTTTAATACTCATGAACAATGCAGCAGAAGCCCCGGATCTGATCTGCACTGCTGAGATATTTCATTTGTAAATCACAGCCCTGGTGAGAATGCAGCTTGCTGCCTAAGGCATCACCACATATCTACCAGCACCTAGGAAATTGCTCTGCTTATGAGAGACTCTCCTATGGTCCTTGCATTAGGTGTCACAAATCCTATCATGTTTGGAGCTAAAAAAGCATATTAGAGCATTTCCATCAGGTTTTCTGCAGCTAAAACCACCAATGGACTTCCTCAATCGATCTCATCTGCTGCCACAGAGAAACCTGGTTCACTAGAAACAGCTCAAAGTGGCTCTTCTTTGGGGCTGGAAGACTGTCCATTCTGCTCTGCCAAACAGCTAACACCATTGAGGAGAGCTGGGCACCATGCCTCCTTTCCAGGGTCTCTTTCCTGAGGAGTGGAAACAGCCAGTGGAACCTTTTTTGTTCCAGACAGCCAGTGAATGGAGATTGGATGATGGTAACCTTCTGTAACACAAGCCGCAAGCAAATCTGAGTTTAGCAAACCATTTAACTTTTCTAGCAACCAGCAACCCTTCTGCATGGTCTCAACATCTCCCACTTCTCAAGCTCTTTCTTTTTACCACCTATGGACTGAGAAGGGAAAAAGAGAGAAATAAGCATTTCCACACCGTTCAGAAGAGCAGATGTTGGGCAGGATGGTGAAGTGAGCCAGGAGAGCCATGGCTGAGCTCCTCAGGACAGCAGAGCTCTCCCAGCAAGGGCAGAGCACACCTGCTCACAAGCTGGGACTTTCCTGGGTCCCTCTGGAACTGTGGGAAAAGCTGCTCAGGAGCAACCACATAACCTCAAACCTCTCTGCCCCCTGCCCTGCCCTAGTTAGCCTACACAAGTAGTAAAGTACAAAGCCAAGCACTTTAAGATATGCACTCTTCCCACCAGAGAGGCTGTGAGAACAAGCAATCCACATGGGATAGCAATCACATCACCTCATACACTCCTGAAAAGTGCTGAGATATTATTTTGATAGGTGTGATAGAAGAACCATCCAGACCACTGAACACAACAAAAGCAATACCTGGACAGACAGGTTCTCCAAACCAGACACATTGTTGTCAAAATCCTCTGGGAAAAAGGAGACCAATGCCTTCTGGCATTTCCCGTAGTCTGACACTGCATTCATGAACACACACCTATTAGAAGACCTCTGCAGCAGTCCAAAGCTTTGTCCTCCCTCATCCACAAGAAGCTATGAGCAGAGAGCACTTTCCAACAGAGACCAGAGGAAAGCCCTGAGCCTACCCGTGCAGCTTATCTCAACCACCTCTTGGACCTAGTGTCAATTGCCCTGTGGATTTTCAGACCAGATGCAGTTACGGCCCCGCAGTCTGGGGCAGCAGCTAAGCACAGTCCCGTGAGATCAGCTGACCTTATTCTGAGCCCAATTCCCACCTCCACCTGCTCTACACCTGGTTTTTTCCAGTCTCCTACTTAGAGGTGATGATTGTATTCATCTTGGAGATCTCTAGATGAAAAGCACTAGCAAGATGCCAGGGATTGAACAGATTAAAGAGATGAGGCAGGACTTGAAAAGCACCTCCCCAGCCAACTGTCATATGAATCACTTCTCTACTGCCATCCCAGCTCCAGCGCTGCCTTTTCAGAGTCCCTCTGGACAAACATACCCTTGCTACCAGCAGAACCTTCCCCACGGTGTGGGCAGTACCCATCCCAGCCTGCCCACTGTTCTCAGTCTTGCCCGATCCAGGCACCCCACCAGACCTGAGCCACCCAGCTACCCTCCTACCATTCTGCCCTCGTGCTGGTAATGGTACGGTCACCCCATGTACTGATCAAAACTGCCTGGCTCATACGATGCGCAGCACCAGTCCTGTCTGAAATCACGCTGCCGGATGAAATGCCCAGCCCTCGCCAGATCAGGTGTTGCTTGTCCTCCCACAGCTGACACAAAGGCAACAGGAAAGCATGAAATGGTGCTTGGGAAGGTTGATTTGTGGCTGGGAGATGCCTTGTTTTTGCAGTGACCCTCTGATTCTTTCTCAAGGAGTTTTTCCCAGCCCTGCCCCCTTATCCTGGCTGGGAGGCAATGCCCATAAGAGTAGCAGGCTCTGTTCAGCATCTCTGCCCCCTTCCTGCTGGAGGTGGTGTCTGGTCACTCCAGGCACCAGTGATTCCCTTGGGAAGTGTGGGATTTGAGATGATACCTGCAGCTGGGCAAGAAGGAGCAGAGAAGCCTCAACATGAAGCCTGAACAGAGATGTTGTCTGTTCCAGCTGTTCCTCTTGGAAGGAACATTGGCTGGTTATGCTGCCATATTGAGGTCAGTGGTAGCTGAAGGACAGTGCCCAAAGATGGAGAGCTTGGTAGTGCTCCTGGGGTTATTCCCTGTCACAGTGAAGCTCCTGGTCAGGTTACTCAGCCCAGCAAGCACAGTCCTGAGCAGCTGAGCACATCAACCAGCTGTACTGCAGGCAGTGAGGCAGGATGGTATACCTCACCTCCCCTCAAAACACTTCTGAAAAACAAGCCCATCACCTTTCACACCCTGATCTCCTCCAGTGGAGGTGCTTTTACAATAGGAGAGGGTGGCAGGGGGCTTCCCAAGGATCTCAGGTTGGCTGCAATTACTTTCTAGACCACAGCAACCCCAGTGAAATTCCAGCATCTGTCCTGATGGGACAGATGGGATCTGATGGGAGGTCTCAGCAGACAGAGGCGGAGGAAGAAAACTATTCTGGCCAGTCCCTGAAACACCTAATGGACAAAACAGCAGCCTCTGTTCCTCCTGATGGCCCATGCTGACCCTACCCCAAAGGGGTGAATACTCAGCCCCTACCCCAGCAGAGCAGAGACTGCAAACACTTCAGTGCAGGCTGTACTGCAGTTGTAGTTGTGGGACACAAGCATGATGACCTATGGCCTCTGGAGAGCTAAACTTCAACACCCACTTGAGGCCACTACACACCAAGGGTTCAAGGTCACCTATGCTGAAGGGCAGTGTCTACATCAGCAAATAATTGTGTGTGATAGAGGAGATCGGTTGGCTGAAGCAGCAGGTTTTGAGGCTTCTAGATCTACCACATATGCTGCTTGAGGATGTTACTTCAAACTAGACTTAGTCAGACCAAACTCCTGGACAGGCACATGATTCACAGCTGTCCAGAGGACCAGCAGCTGCTTCTGACCACCACTCCTCTGCAGTTGGAGAACATCTGGTGCAACCTCAGAGCAGAACTTCTGATTTACTTTCCATGAAAAATGAACACAGTTTGTGTGCAAAAAAACTGCACTGCCAACTGACAGTGTGCAGAGAGCGAGGACAAGCTGATTTGCTTCAAAACAACACAACTGCTCCAAAATGAAATGTCAGTAGATCTGGAGCCTATGATCTCTCAACTCCCACTGGTTTTGGAGAGAAATATGGCTACCCTAGATGGAGCCTAAATTGTTTGCATAAACTTTTGGTTTCATAGCTTTAATCCTAGCTCCTCGGGGGGGATTTTACACACCTTTCACCTCCCATCCAACTGTCTGTGTCTATATCCAGCTCCTGGCACGCAGATCAGAAAAGCCTCACCCAGCACGCAGACAGTTCTCCTTCCCTAAACAGCAGTGCCGGCGCTGCTCCAGCTGCATGCGGAAAGCCAGCCCGCAGTCCTCCTGCAGACTGGGAAGCAAGTCTGAGCGGGAAGGGATCTGCCTGCCAAGCGCACACCCCTCTACCTCAAGGGCCATTGGGCTAACAGTCTTGAGATGCTTTTGGGTAGCACCTACCTGTCCTCAGCCAGAGGGGGTCTCATGACAAGCAGGGGTTTCTGCTCCACACCATATACCTCCTCCACCATGGCTGAGGTAGATCCTGGCAGAGTACAGGGAGTCATCAGGAAAGCCCTCATGGCACAAGAGCAAACATGGCTCTAAGGTCCCCCTTGGACAGACCAACTGCTGCCAGCTTGAGCAGACAGAACTCTCCATTTATGTGGGATTGTGCCTGAAATGGAAACGCTGGTCTTAGCGACTTTCATAAGTCAAAGAGGAAATGCAGAGGGAAAAACAAAAAACCAGGAGAGCAGGTACACAAACTACATATTTTAGAAGACAAGCAGATTCACTCCAGCACCTACTTATCTCTGCCATCCCCAGACAGAGGTCCCGTGTCCTTCCACAGCTGGCATGTGAACCAGAGTGAGGTGGACAATACCTTCCTCCTCAAAGGTGAGATGGCCTTGTCCCAGTCATGCTTTTATAGCTTCAAAAACACTCTTTTCAGCCTTGCTGACTCTTCACAGAGAGGCAAAGGGCTGAGGAGGATCAGATTCGGTCTGCCTCAGAGTTGGCCCACCATATATATGTGTATATATATCTATGTATAGGTGTGTGCGCATGCAGGTTTGTCCATACATATATACGTACACACAAAGAAACACCTGATGGACTCCCTGGGAAACAGGAAGATCAGGAGGCAGACAAACATGTGGAGACTAAAGCCAGTACAAAAATTAAATGCTTCTCTAAGAGCCACCCTATGTTTTTCCACAATAAGGTCAACAACACTGAGGGCAGGAGAACCAGCCCAAAGCAGGGGTGAAACCCACAGCAGCAGATCTGACAGTAACAACCACAGACCAAGAAATAAATGGAGCACAAGGCGAGCAGCAAATCGCCCTGTACATGCTGCCATCACAGTCCTACCGTGGCACTTTTCGGTGTGTCTTGGCTTCCCATGTGTTCTGAAGGAGTCAGAGATCAGCTCCTGGTGGGCTCCTCACTCACAGCAGAGCCAGCTAACCTGGTGCAATTGGGAAGATAGGGCAGATTTTATTTGGGGCTTCCAAAAATTTACTGCTCTCGCAGGAAGGATGAAATGGCTTCAAGATTACACAGCATGTTTTCTGTGGACACTACAGAGGTGTGGAGCAGGAGGCCCACCCTTTTCAGGAAAAAGGAGGATATAAATGCTAACTATGCCCATGCTCCTCTCCTTTTCCATCACCCTCAAAAATCATCATCTCCTCTTTAGCATTTCCCTCTCCCCAGTTCAAAAAAAGTAATTTCAAAGGTTGGTTTTGCCCTGGCCGTTCCCAGAGACAGTGTGTGTATACATTAAATGAAGGAGATGCTGCATTCCTCCTGGGGAGATAAGGAGGCAGAGGGAGGAATGCTTTCCCCTGCATGTCTGTGCATGACCCAGACCCAAACAGAAGCAACATGTGACTGGCAGCTCCCCAGCAGATGACTCCCAAATGTTTGAATGGAAGTCAAGGTGGCAAAAACCACCAGCCAAAAGGGTTGGAAAGGACTTTAAAGATCATCTAGTTCCAACACCTCTTCCTGCCTGAGGACAGCTCATGCAGACCTCCAGGACTCAGTGAGAGGCCACATCACAGCACTGGCTGAGTGCTCCCTGCATGCTTGAGGACCTTGGTTTTACAGTGAGCTCAGCTGAGGCTTTGAGTGCTGAAATACCTAGCTCTGAGGTACTCTCGAGAGAAACCCTCAACTTCAAGGTATGATGGGGCATGGACACATGAGTGTGGCCCCACACATGCACATACAGTGAGTTCCATGACAACTGTGCTCCTCCCAGTGATGGGAAGCCCACCACACATTTCTGCTTCCAGATATAAGCAGGGCTTGGCCATGCCTTACCAACAATGCACATAATACTGGCTTAGGAAGCAAACACCATCGCTCCTCCTGTCCCTGAGCCAGCAGTGACTGAACAGGGAGACACAATATATTGGCAGCCAATCAATTGATATGCATCCAGCTACTCTCACCTGGACTTAACCAGTCTTGCTGGTACAGCTATACTGGCAAAACTCCCCACCACAGCAAAATCCACCAAAGGGATCAACAAATCAGACAAGCAAAATCAGCTTTGTTTATTCAGCACTTTTATGCTGGTATAACTGGTGTGGATTTTGCACTCAAACAAACAAACAAATCTTTGCCACCAGCATCCTGCACTGACCAGACCTGACAGCATGAGGCTGTTCGATCCAGGGTTCCTCTGCAAAGCAGATACAAAAGACTATTGCAATGGCCAGTGAAAAACTCCCACCTCTCAGGTGAAATACAGATGCAGAGGGTGCTTTGTTTGAGGTAAGCGATCAAAAATACAGCAGGCAGGTGAAAATAGAAGATGACAGAGAAGCAGAGGAGAGCTCTTAGCATGAAGCTTTGGTCACTTACCCTGGGACTGAGGTATTTGGCCTCTGGCCTGGAGACCCTCCAAGTTACGGGATGTATGTAGGCAGGAGTGTCTGGTATCTAACAGTCAGGTTAGAGACAGGAATTTCCTGTTTGCACCGTTGCTCAAAATACCTGTTAGGATACTGGAGAATCACTTTGGATGAGAGCAGGAACCCACCTAGCAGAGCATCCCATCTCTGATGGCCCAAGGAAGGAACAAACAGGGCAAGCACAGAGCTGTTACCCCACAGCACACCACCACCACCTCCCTTACTTATTTTTTTATGGTTTCCATTTGCAGCTTCCTAATTACAATCCCTGTATATTGAAATCAGAATTAAGCAGGGCCAAGAAACAGAAGATTATGGAGACTTGGATTTCTGAGAGCTAGTGTGAAGGCTCCTATTTTAAATCCAGTCAGATTTAGGGCTGCCAATCAAAGGGTCACATTCACCTTCAAAGACTGCTGTGCTATGAGGCATTTCCTGATGCTAAGCACCCTGGCTTAGCTGCCCATTGCCCTGGTGGGCACAGAGCTGTGAGACCAATTGCTCTGACATATCAAATACCCAGCATCTCAGAGCTCTTGTCAGGAGGATATAAAAAACGTATTTACTTTGACCTCATTTTTCAGTCTCAAAGCAAAGGAGATGTTCTCCAGGTGAGCTTGCCTCTGGGGTGTATCTTCAACTAAGGATGTTGCAGTCACAGTGTTGGTCTCTGAAGCAGCAGCATCTCTTCAAAGGTGTCCCTCCACCTCTAGCAGGCTATCAGTGAGGGCACCTGGTGTGTTGAGGGCCTGTACTGTGTTTCCATGGCCTCCACTCTCTCCAGGGGAGGTTTCCTGATCAGCCAACACAGCTGAGAGTAGATGGGTGAGTGCAGACACGAGGTGTCCATGGGAAGGAGCAAGCTCTGCCTGGGGCAGCTGCAGCATTGACAAGGCACCTGGGGCAGACATCTCCCCCATGCTTCCCCTCTCCTCCCACTAGCTTGCCAAAACTTTTACAATTACTTTTATGAGTTTCCCCAAGGGAATAATAAGATTATGGCATGAGTAAGAAAACCAGAGGCATGTGGAGTCTGGCTGCAGCTTGGGGGCTGGCTCAGGCTCCCACCTGCACTTGGGGGGCTGCTTTGATGCCTGCAGCATTTGGGAACTCCCATTTTGACTCCCAGGGACCATTTTCTCCAGCAATTTTACCACACCTTATGCTCCCACCATGTTATCTTCCCTTGCAGGTCTGCCCCCAGACAGAAGCCTGTCTCACCCCACCTGCCTGAGTAGTGCAAACTCTTCTCAGCTGACATCAGCAGTGCCTATTCATAGGAGGAAAAGCTGTTTTCAGAGTTCTGGCACCCCACCCCTTCTCCAGTCCAGAGGAATTTGGGATTCTAATCTGGTCCAAGGTCTGTACAACCAACACCTTTACAAGATCCATGATTCCCCAACTGGCTATAACAACTCCTCCCATAGGGATTCCTTACTTGCTGGGTGGAAATCTGGGTGGTTTCTTCGTTTGTGTTACAGGAAAACAGATTTGCAAAAAAATGGAGGTGAAGTGTCTTCTTGAGGAGATGTAGCACAGGCAGACCAGGGAAGAAACGCTGTGCTGGTCTCTTTGAAAGACCACCTTTTGCATGTAATTTTGGCATGGCTGACCACCAAACCTGCTTTAGGATACAAAAAATAATACATGTACACCACACCTGTGAGAAGAACAAGCATGGGAACAACTGCCATCAACAAAGACTTCCCTTTACAGGTTGTGCTCCACTCAGGAGCAACCTGCTCTGAGCAAGCCCAGAGCACAGGAGTCAGAAATTTCAGATGCAGCCAGAGCCTGCCGAGGTACTGACCAAATTGGGATCAGAGAGGTAAACCAGTCTGCAAAGCCCTACAGTCCAGCTCCCCGTGCCCGCACGGATGTCCCACTGATAAACCTTGGCTTGTGCAGGGTTTGCAACATCTCCCTGCTGGTATCTGAGACCAGGGTGTAGCAAGGGGCTCAGCAGCTCATCCACAGTGGTAACTGGTGGGGGAACATCCTGACAGGGAGAGCATTTCAGTGCAGTATGACAGTCTATATTTACAGGAATACAATATCCAACAAGAATACACAGGGGGCTTGCCCAGCTGGCGGAAACGTGGCAGCTCCTGCAATTGCACTCGACATACAAGAGACGGGATGCCAGCCAACACCTGCCTTATGTTTGTACAACACCACGGTACAACAGCTGCTGCATGCCTCCTGCATCCCAGACCGCTTGGAGGGTAAATATACTGTGTATAGGATAACCCAAAACTTCTCATCAGTGAGGGCAAACACTGAATGCAATCGCTAGGCTCTGAAAAGGAAGGGCACAAGCACAGGGGTTTTTAGCAGATTCTCTGATAGTCAGCTACCAAAACACTGATGTTCACGGGTACTTTCTTCTCTGAAAGCTGCATCTCTTACTTCTTCCCTTCAAGTCAGTGTGTTATTTGCAAAAGTCTAGTGACACCCTAAAACCACAGTTTGAACAAGGGCTGGAAAACAAACCTGCAGCTGTCA
This sequence comes from Todiramphus chloris collaris, assembly GCA_025345505.1. NCBI lineage: Eukaryota > Metazoa > Chordata > Aves > Coraciiformes > Alcedinidae > Todiramphus > Todiramphus chloris. The sequence goes on along the minus strand of JANVCC010000030.1, from coordinate 567,941 downwards.
GCTTAGCTGCAAGTACTGATTGCAAGAGCAACCAATGCCTCTAAAAGCTGAGGAAAGCCCAATTTCAGCCCAGATGGGCTGCTCTGAGGCAGTGCTGGCATACATGGCCCTGGCTGGTATTTCTGTACAGAGCAGGAGCTGGCTGCTGTGGGATGGGTAGAAGGGATCACGTGCAGCTGCCATTCTGGTTTCTGATGTGGAGAAAAGAGAAACACAATCATTCGAGAACAGAGCAATCCATAGGTGTTCTGAGGGAGAACATGCAGTTCCACAGCACCACACAGGACAGTTGGGCCCTGCACTCAGCTCCATGAATGGCTTCCTCTGCAGTGTTCCTGTAGTAACTCGTTTTCTCTTTGCTCATGTGCATCTGCAGCCCTCTTCCCACCTCCCTGGCACTGCCCCTCATCCCCACTTCTGAGCCAGTGAGCGTGAGGCAGGGAGGACTTTGTCCTGTCCTCCTCAAAAGTGCCAGTGAAAGGTTGTCTCACACAACCCCAAACAAACACTCACAAACTTTCCCCTGGCTGTTTTTAATTGCTGCTTAAATGATTGGTTTCTCCCACATCCCCCTTTGCACTCTGCATCAAGCGTGACAGGCAAACATGACAAGCTCCAGATCCTTTCCTGGTTTCAGACCATCATAGGACTGGCTTTTTTGCAGCATAGTTATATTTAAGGAAATAAAGAGCAATAGAGAGAATTGGCCAGGTTTGCTCTGAGCAGGCTGGACTCTGCTAGATTACAGCCCACAGCACTTAATCCACACAAAGTCCTGCTATATTTAGTGAAGCTAGACTCAGTGAAAATCCAGGTAAAAGAAGATTCAGAAGAAGAGCTGCCAAAATAATTCTCCTGGGAGGCATGACAGCTAATTTAAAGACAGAACTGATGCATGAAGATTTCAAGAAGACCTACTAATTCTGGTATGGTTTCAGGAGACAGATTTCACCAAGAAAGAATGGCATGAACTGAAAGAAAATAACTCAATGAAGTAGTTCCATGAAGGATGAAAATATCAAGCATCCATGGGCCTGATTCACGATGGCGTGGGGTTCTCTGCTGTCTGAGAGAGGCTGAGCTCCTGCTGCAGCATCTCCTGCAATGGGGATGCAAACAGCATCTCTTTCCTTCCACCCAGCCACCTACTACTACATTCCCGGAGAGCACAGGCTGTGCAGCTCCCAAACCCACTGGCTCACCCCATGGCTCAGGCAGGTGCACAGCAGAGCCCCAGCAGGAGCATGGCAAAGAGCCAAATGCTCCTACTTCAAAGCCAAGCCAAGCAACCAGCTCATCTGTTGGCTTTTACTATGCCGCTATTGCTTACACGGTGAATTCCAGGTAAGGAATGTAATGATAGATGGGCTAGGATCACTTCAGTCATGATAAAGTTCAGGTACAATGTGTAGCCCATAAAAAGAGAAACCTCTGGAGTTTCGTCCTGAAATTGCTGCTCTGAGTCATGAGGGTTTGTGTAGTGTGGACACAAGGTGTGACAACTGGCAGTGTGTGTCACCTCTGGGGAGAAAGCAGACTTTTAGCTCCAGTACTGGAGATGGTAAGAATATACCAAACTATTTGATTCCTGTTAACGCCTGGCTCATCTGTTGAAATCCTTGGGTGGGGTGTTGGTTGCAAATAGGGTGAGTTGTGGAGCTTTTTCTACCGATTTATTTAGATGACATTATTTGCAAACCTAAGAACAAAAATCCTATATATAAAATAGGCCTATTCAAGCCCAAGAAACTTTTGTTTTCTGTACTAAGAAGAGGGCCACAGCTCTTACACATGTCTAAAGCCCAAAGGTATATACTGGTCTATCAGTCCTTGTAATGTTACACCACTGAAGTGAACAGAGAACAGCATCCAAACACTACAGAGAGACAAAAATCCCCCCACACTATACAAATGAGCAGGTGATAAGTGAGCAGTCATACAGCCTGAGTATCTGGGACTGTTAAGTGAGCAGTCATACGGCCTGAGTATCTGGGACTGTTGGCACATCTCTACTTGACAGTGATCCTAGGGGCTAACATCTCTTGAGGACCTTCAACAGCAGAGGCAGGGCCTGGCATAGCAAATCAGTCACTGGCTGACAGCACCACTCAGATTTGGCACTATAGCAGAGATAGCAGCAGAGATATTAGTAGCCAAGTGTACACATCTGGAGCAAGGTACACAGGCAAGACACTAAGACCCTTCCTTTCCTAAGACAGGCATTGTTCGGATCTCTTAGGACATCAACCCATCAGGACCAACACTACTAGGACTGACAGACTCTCAAAAAAGCTGCAAATGTGCCCTGGATTTGCTGGAGTGACAGACTCAGGAAAGGCACAGGGAGTGTGGGGAGTGCCTGAAGGCAGCCAGAAGCAAGTGTATGCTTAATCAGCTTAGCCAAAATAGATCAATAGGCACTAAAACGGGTGGGTCCCCTCAGAGAGCAGAAACCTGCTGGAAGGAGTGGAATGTGCAAATGAGCAGCTCTCCCCAAGATATGATCTGAATCAACCTGAAGCATCCCCAGCCAGATGCACCATCTGCTCAGAGCATTCCACAAGGACATCCCAGTTGACGGTGTCAAAACCAGCAAACAGATCAAGGAGCATTAATACAGAACATATGCCTGAGCAAGCTGGCAGAGAGAGATCACAACAGACCTTCAAAAGGGCTATCTCAGGACCATACCTCCTGCTTGAGCCAGACTGGAATTTATCAATGGCATCGTATACACAGAGGTGTGACTGCCACTGTAATGCAATGGAAGAGGGGAAGGAATGTCAGGATGGACATCAGACAGCAGCTGACAAATCATCCAACAAAAGCAACAGCTGCCATGAGACAGAAGACGAGACATCCAGTTTTACTGCTCTAACAAAACAATCCAGGAATAAGAAAGCCCTGATAGAGGCTATGGTTTCACAAGTATCATCAGTGCAAGTAAAAGGTCACTCACTCGGATTGTAGGGTAGCAGTGAATTCAGACCACGCTTTTAAAGTTCACCTACTTGGTGTGATTTCCAGAGAGTTCCCATAAGGTTGGGAACTTGGTTCTATCAGCAGGATATGGCTGATAGAAACACATGGCTCACAAGCGGCCCACAATCCAGGGATGTAGTCCGATGTTATGATCCGCTGTGTATCTCTGGAAGGGACAGGTTACCTCTGCTTTGCTTTTCTTCTTGTCATCTCCTACAGCAACAGATGCAATTTTTGAGAGCTCATGGGCAGACAGTACAAATCCTCCCAGTCCTGTCTCCCAAAGGGAGCCAGCATGCTGGAGAACTGTCTAGAGCAAACCAGGTCAGCCAGCAGCAAGCCAGTGCTGCCTGCTCCTCCAAGCCTCGCCTCCTTGCATGTTGCAGCAAGCGCAGGTTTAGACTATCGGTCCTTTTGGAAACAACATGAGCAGTAGCACCCAGCTCTCTCAAGGATGTAAGCTGCAAAAGATCACTCTTGCCCCCACCCCAAGGACCTGGCAGTGTGCACAGCTCCCTGCCAGAAACCCTCAGGTCTCTGGCCACCATCATTCCTGAGGTGTCTGAGGTCCAGCAGACAGAAGAGCAGCACGGCCCTACTCTTCACAAGCCTGGCATGTGAGAAGAGAACACAGACCAGGGGATTTTTCTCTCTGCATCTCAGCTCCAATGTGAGTTTCATATACCGATGACCAAGATAAAGGGAGGAGCAAAGGGAGACATGTTACAAATCCAGCTTTCTTCCCTAAGGATTTCAAAAGGGGCCAGGAATTAACAAGGAAGATGAGAACTATCCCCCTTTATGTGACTGTTATACCAGCAACAACACAGGTAATATCTGACACAGGCAGCTCAGGATGCTGGCTGGACACCCTGCTCGTATCTTACAAGATGACTCAGTGTGAGGAAATCAAACAAACAAACAAATAAACAAACGCTGGAGGCCAACCAAAGGCTAATTAGGACTGTACAGCATTTGCCAGAAAAGGCCCCTGCTGAGCAACAGCTTCTCCTGGCACAGGGAGTTGTCTGTCTGTCCAGACAAATCACATCCCAGAACAGCTCAAGAGCAGCCAAGGGGCAAGAGGGCTCTACTGGGGGTGCCCCTCACACCACTCCCCCGGACATCCTCAGCAGCACCCTGCAGGGACAGGTGCCCTTTCTTTCCAACTCTTCAAAAACAAGGCTCTGCTGTGAAAACATATTTTACCGAAGGAATGCGATTCACTAGAGGACAAGCCTCTTCTGGCAACATGGATTTTAAGAAAGAACTAGGCAAACTTTACAAGTCTTGCTGGAGAAGTTGGGTATCCCCAGCTGTTTGCAGTAGAGCCGGGGGATATGGAGCCGGCTCGGTGCCACCGAGTACACAGCTGCTCAGCAGGGCTCAACCGCACGACATCTTCACGCTTGGCTTGTTCGGTTGATCTCATTCATACACAAAAACAAGGCAGGCCCTGGGAACTCGGCACATTTGCTGTGTTCGAGGTGCTTTTTAAAATTGTGGTTCCAACTGCATTAAATTTGAATAACTTGGCAGAGAGTCTATAAACCAGACTGTGTTTCAAGACATAGCAAGAAAGGAGGATGGTTCATGCAATTATGCTGACAGTAAAATGCTGAGCTTAATTATGACTTCAGCAATGATGACATATTTGTGATGATTAAGTTCAAGATCTGCAGATAAGAGGAGAGGGGTAAACTGATGGGTTCCCTGGACTCTCTTTTTTCCTCTCTTTGCCTCCCCTAAGAAAACAATCCCACTGCAAACCTCAGTCTTCTCCTCAAACTGTAAATCCTCCCTGAGAAATGTTCAGCTTCTCTAGATAATTTTAACAAAGGACCAAGGAAGAAAAAAAAACTATGAGGAAATGAAGGTCCTGTAAATTCTGTGAATGGGGGCATCTGGGCCAAGGTGGGAGGCCCTGAAACAGAGTTCACCTTTTGCTGGGATGCAGAGGAACAAAGTATGGATGCAAAGGGGAGAGAGACCAACTAGACAACACAAAGCCATGGGGAATTAAGTTTCATCACTTACAGAAAAGCTTTCTAGATGGCAAATGTGGAAAAAGGCCTTCTCCTGGAGACTCACAGTACATCACAGAAGATATTAAAAACAGCTCCATGTCACGTCTCCTTTCTTTCCAGTGTCTCCTGCACAGAGCACTGCACACACACCACAAGAGGCCTTCTGCTGCCACAGCAAACTTTGCCTTGATTCTATTACAAAATTCAGAGTAGGTTCAAACAAAATTCCAACCACCTCAGGCTGCTAGAACAACACCCACCTCCTGGACAGGGGGCAAAGTGACTCCTTTCCACATCTACCCCACTTCCCAAACTGATATTCTTCATATGGAGATCACACTACCCTAGTATGCTGGAACAGACACCTTCCATCTAGCTCTGGGTCACTGTATCAAACAAACACTGCCAGATATTTCAGATCCAAAACACTTTGACATCATGCTGGCAATCTCATCAGAATGAACAGTGACCAAATGCTTGTTGGAAGGGACCTGTGGAGGTCTCTAGTCCAAACCGCCTTGCAGCATAGCCATCATCAACAGTAGGTCAGGTTGACTATAGCTTTGTTGAACTGAACCTCAAAAGACACCCAGAAGGGAGATTCCCTGACCTCGCTGGGCAACCTGTCCCAGGGCTGCACCACCGCCATGGGAGAGCAGGTTTCCCAATATCTGATTTGAACCTTTCAAGCTGCATTGTGTGGCCACTGCCCCTTTATTTGTTATCTGCCGCTTATGAGAAGAGTCTGACTCCACCAAATCTATAACTGCTTTTCCAGTGGCTGTAGGAAATTACTAGCTTCCCCTCATCCTCCTCTTGACCAGAGTAAAAAAGCCCAACTTCCCCAGGTCCTGGACATGTTGGTAGTTACCTACCCTTCATGTTCTGACAACCCTTCTCACCCCAGGATCCCAGACCTGGACATTACTGTACCTGTCATTGTCACAAATCCAGAGTCCTGTCCATAGTCTGGCACTCAGCATTTCTGGAGCCCAGAAGCAGTCTGGTGCTGGGTAGTCTTACACAGGCAACTTCTATCCAGCAGGACCACGGAAGAGGTGCTACAGTGAAATACTGGTCAGTCTAGGGTGAAAAGAGAACTTTTAATAACGTGTAAAAAAGGCCAATACGATTGTTGAGCATTGTGCCATCATCTAGTGATGACATGCTCAAATGTAGAGCACGTGGGTCCAGGATGTCAGCCCTGCTCATGCTGCTGCACCAGGACAGCAGTCTGCTGTAAGTAACAACTACTATTTCTCCTGCCCTCCCCAGGGACTTACCACCCACCATGACAGGGCCCCTCTAGCCTAGGGGAGCCTCAGGTAGTGGCTCACTTTGGGAAAGGAGCAGGAAACTCTGATTTGGACCGGAAGCTTTCAAGATCATTTCCTCCTTCAGGTGAATTCTGTGCAAATAACTTTACTGATACAACAAAGAGACAGACAGCGCTAGAGTAAATCAGTCAGTTGCCTTCCTAACATGGGCCTGAACACAAACATCATAATGCCTTTTCCTGGGAAACACAACACAAAAAGAATAAAAGCAGGCTTTAGAGTCAGGACCCAGAACCACAGATCCCCTCTCTTAACCCCTTAGCCCACGGCCCAAGTGCCCTTCCCCTCCTTGCTTTCACAATCCCAAGAGGTGGGTTTGCCTGGCCTGGGAGGACAAATTGAAAGCAATTCTGCTACTTGATGCAGACCTGGGCTTGCCAAGAGACTACAACAGAGAAGTCAGTACCTATCCTAATGGAAGCAGTGCTGCTCATGAGCGCTGCGTGTGCCCACTCTTACACGATGGGTCTAAATCCAGGGTGGATGAGAATCTGTCTGAAGCCTTAAATCAGCTCCAGGGCTCAGGAGAATTTCAGATAGACCCATACAGTGTTTTCTACTGACAATTTCCAGACAGCTTCTGGCTGGAGGGTCTTGCTAAACCTCCCTTTCAAGAGACTTACTCTCAGACACTTTGTTTAGATGGTAGATGTTCAAGTTCCTTCTTGGAGCTATTCTCTTTGCAACTCTTTCAGCTCAGTTCTTCTACCTCACTGCACTGTCTGAAGTCAGCAGCCTGTTCTCACAGACAGTGTCTGCTGCTAGCAGTGAGAACAGCCCATGGTTAGAGTTACTGCCAAGGGTTGGTGAGCAGAACAAGGCCACTGCTGGATCTCGTGCACCACATTGGGGGTGCAGAAAGTGAAAGGCTGCACCTGCAGGGAGGAGCGGACAGGGCAGGTGACCCCAAACTGACCAACGAGGAATTCCAGCCCATAGATGGCATATTCGGCATAGAGCTGAGGGATCACAAGAGTCTTGGCCCTCTTGGCACACTTTGTCTACTTTGCTTGGCTCGGCTCAGATCCTCTTGTGTTTTCTTCCTCGGAGCACCCAAGGAGGCCTCTGTCCGTTCTGCTTTCGATCCCAGTCTGTGTGTTCCTGAACCCAGTACCAGGATCCAGCTCCTGGACACAGCTCCCATCTGCTGCAGGGCCCAGTCTGGGACTCCCCCGGTGCCTGCGCCACAGCATCAGTGGTGACAGTGACATAATTGCCATCGGGGGGGTTGGGTTCAATACTGATTTTGTATATATTTGTATATATTCCATTTTTTAAAAACTATGATTATTTTTTTTTTTTTTTTCATTAAAGCTGTTCTTGTTTCCTTTTCTAATTGCTCAGTCTCTCTCCCTTATTCCCTTTCTCCTTCCCTTTGGGGAGGGAGGGGGGTTAACAGAGAGCAGCTGTTATAGGTCTAAGGGGCTGCCCTGCCCCTAAACAGTGACAGTGCTCAATCTGGGTGTTTTGAATTTCAAGCACTGACAGGTAAGGACTTGCAATTTTACCCACACTTTCCATAATGAAAGTCCCCAGAGGATCTGTTTATATTGACATCTAGGGTCAGGCCTGAGGGTTGACTCCACCCAGCTTAAGCTTACCTCAGAGCCTGTACTGAAGTCATCTGCTCTTCCCTTCCTGATCCTCCAGATGAGCTCTTGAAGGAATCAGCCTTGTTTCAACTTCTGGGTTTGTCTCTAATTACAGGTGTTAGAGATAGGAAGAGGGCTCCACTCAAGACAAGACAACTGTGGGTTTGGTGTTGGCCAACTGCTTCTGCTTGCATCTTGCAGGTGAATGGTTTGATCCCAGGCACACAGCACCAAGGCATGGGACTAACAAGTTGTTTTCTTTTTGGATCCTGAAGTCTAAAAAAGTTGTTCCAGAAAGCCTCCAAAAGCAAAGCTAAGGCAGGCATCAGAGTAGATGGCCAGCAGAGCAGGAGTTGGAGGTAGTTCTAAAGTCAAGCTTTAGTGGTTTCCCTGCTGTGGCCTGAAACCACATTCCTAACAAAGTTTGTGCTACGTACCCTGTAAGCCAGGGGCATTTCATAGACCACCTGGAGCAGGGGCCACCTTCTGCACCTTCTTCAGCACATGTCTCTTGTGACACAAGTGTGCTTAGGAAGTCACCAGCTGCAACCCCAGAACTCTTGCTCCCCAACATCTTGCTCTTTGAATTCCTTGTTATTCACCAAACAATTAATTAGGGACAAACAGCTCTTCATATGCCTGGTCTCCTACTTTTCATTGCCCTACTTTTACCCACAGACAGTTTAGATGGTACAGTTGTACCATCCAATGAGCTTGCTGGGATCCAGCCAGCTTAGCAGCTCTGGGGAGAAGCCACCCCTATTCTTCATGCAGTCCCAGCAGACCACATACCACACCTCTGAAAGGGGTTGGAGGGAAGGAAACCAAGGAGAGCAGCTCAGACAGTATTCCAAAGTCTCCTGTGTTTTCAGTTTGAACATTGTTTTTCAGAGCTGCTCTCTAAATTACAGTTTTAGGCTGTATATCACTGGGATTTTTATTTGACACAGCAACATGCCCTAGCCTCCAGCAGATCTAGTCCTACTGTTTTGTTCAGAAGTCCCTCTTTGTCCACGTGTGCAAACTTGGTGTTTGCTTTGTCTGTTAATTGCAAGAATACAAAAGTGATGGCTGTGCTAAGAAATTCTTTACTGGAGTTTAGAGAACATCAAGTAATCCCCAGAAGCCAATTAAATGGCTTCCCTCTCAAACTAGCCATTTCAGCGTCCAGTTAAACTGGATCCTGAATTCATCAAGTAAATGAACCCCTTCCTAACATGCTCCATAAAACAAGGCATGCTGCAGAGGATAGTGCTGCCCTTTCTCAAGGGCTTTTAAAAAACAAACCAATATCCCCAAAACAGAATAAAGATTTTTTTAATTCTCTAGAAAAAAATTATATTGTTTTATACGAACTAGCATTTTCTTTCTTTTCTAAGTCATCTGCATAGCACAAATAAGAGCCTGCACTATGTTCTTGACTTCCCACGATTCCACTGCTCTTTCCTGAGCTTTTTCACTTATGTGATTGTGTCTAGTCATGTGAGCTGGTTACGATGCTCTGTGTCTACTGCCACAGGCATAATCATGAGAATGGCAATCACATCTTACAGATTTTGGAAGCACAGCACCTTCACTTCAGCCCTCCAAAGGCTGATTGAAAATGATCAGAAGTCAGTGCATGGAAAAAAGCTAAAAGACAACTTGCATTTTCTTACCAACACCTATGTCTCGCTAGAAAAACAAAACAAAACAAAACAAAAAACAAAACATGAAGAAAAATGACTATCCAGCAGATGAACTATGATCTCCTCTGCAAGTTGTAATCCTGCATCACATTTATGAGCCTTGGGAACCCACCAAGCCTTTGGGAAAGGAAGAGCCAGGCAGGTAACCTTTGCCGGCCCCATCCAGGGAGAGTATGTCTACCCACAGTTTGTAATGTCTGGACGTTTTTGTTTCTGCCCCATTGCTGATACCAACAAGCAGCCCAAACAATGTTTACTGGGACTGACTTGTCAGTTCCACATAGTTTTCCCAGTTGAACTGGAGGCAGTGGGTTTCCAGCTAGGAGAAGCCACTTGCTCTGTAGCTGACTGAGTTCAACAGTGCATTGCCTGTGTCAGAAAGATGTGAAGGAGCATCTCGTAGAGGTTGTTTCTCTGTGCTGAAGTTCCAGAGATATTTCTCCATCCAAGTATTTAAAAACATTACACTCCTCTTAAACTGTGCTAAGCTTCTCCAGAAAGAAGGGCAAATGCATATGGAGAGGAAGGAATGACAGCACTCATCACCTCTTTCGAATTACTCACTAAACTTCCTTCATGCAACCTCCTATCAATGCCTTCCAGCATCACTCTAAATGATGGCTCCTCACTAAAATGGATGTAAGAACCTTCTGCAGCAGATTAAGGGACCCACCCACCAATAGATTAGCTGAGAAGTACACCATGTAAATGAGCTGTACATCACAGCAAGACTAAAATACACTCTAAACTTAGAGTAGTCAAGAGACATCCTCTTCCATAGTACCACAAAAAAACAAATCCTCAGAAGGGTCCTTTTCCATACCATTAAAAGGAGTCTGGGCTATAACATGTCACCTCCTTGGAGAAACAATCAGCCCAGAGTAGAAGCATTGGACAGTTAAGACAAGATCCACAAATATCTGTCGTTGTGGCCATGTCCCACATTGTCCACGGATACCTGCAGGAAACACATCTGTGCAATTTGAGTGTCTCTTGCATTAGGGGCAAACCCCATATTTACACAAAACACCAAAAATGGGTGCCAGGACTCTCAAGTAAATGGGATTAGTCTCTTCCTGTAAAATAATTCTCATTTTGATTTAGAAAAGACCAACATTTATCAAAACTGACCATAAAAAAAAAAATTCCATCACTGTTCAAAGGGCTCAAACATCCCCTGAGAGTGCAGGGGTTTATCTGCCACCTCCAGATACATAATTTGCAACATGAGTGCAAACCCAAGAGAGACTCTGAAAGCAGGCATTTTTCTAGAGCAGGTCACAAAACACAGAGGAGCAAAGTTCAGTGCTTGGTTATCCACATGTTAATCTGATAAAAATAAAACCTGTGTCCTGTCAACAAACTTGGAATGTCATTGCCAGAGGTACAGCCCGGAAGTTACTCTCGCCATGAGCTGCATGGCATAAGAAATAAGCTCTGAAGGGCACGCAACTTTAAAAAAAGCTTTCTGCCTTAGTCAGGATTGTGTTTTCAGGGATTCAGCACCTTCCCTGAAGAAAATGTACTTTAACAAGGATACCTGTAAGTCATTTAGGAACTAATAAAAATATCTTGTAGAGGAAGACCAATGATACACGCATCGTTGTTACAAATACAGGATAAAGCCTGTGATGAAGTCATCCCCATAATTAGGATAACTTTCAAGTACCTTCCCTGGAAACCCCATAGAACTGCTCCCTGCAGTACCACAGATTTATATATTCTTTTAATCCAACTGAAAAAAAAACTTTGTACTTACTCCAGATAGTTATTCTCACCTCCTTGAAACAGCTTCCACAAAGACAATGCGACCAAGCAACGGTCTCTCTAACTTCACAAGACCTGGGACCCTGCCGCAGTCACTGACAACAGACTGCATGCTAAAGGGTACAAGTGGAAGAAGTTTGCAATGATATACGAGTTTAGACAGATCTCTACTGGAGTTGAGGGGAAAGAATGACAGGCTAATAAAAGTGGCACACAGAGTTTTGCCATGGGGAGCCCCCAGTGCACAACACCCATCCATCACTTGCCCGCGGGGGGAGGCTCTGCTGTCTTCACTGCTTGCTCCACACCCCCCCCACCATTTGTTGCATTTGAATATCACAAGTACCTTTGAAATGGCAGAAAGTGGGCCCATCCACTCGGTCCAAGGGGAACCCAACCCTTCAGAAGCAGCAAATGCAATCTTGGGCTCTTCTGTGAATGGGCATAAGACCTTTTTGAATGCTACTCATTAGCGTTGTGGCTGGCATGAACTGTTCTTCTGTGCCCCACGTGATGAGCACAAGCACTGCTGCCAAGTCTGTTGATAAACAAAAACGGATAGAAAAGCCTTATGGTTTTTGAAAGGGGCAACAGAAATGCAGCAAACACAATTTGCAGTAACAAACAGATTCAAGTCCAAGAGAAGCTCAGTGGTGATATTTAACCTGATTTTTTTCTCAAATGTCCACTTTTAGCAGCAGAAAAACCGACAGCACCAAAGGCAGCTATGATCAAGCTGATGGGGAAGGCTGAAAACTTCTCCAAAGAGCCTTCCTCATTTGCTTCATCTATCACCTACAGCCCTCAGCTCCAGGCACGCTCCCCTCCACCTCAGTTCTGCGAGCAGGACTAATTTTCATCAGAGACAAGGCAGGAGACTAATTACAGTACACATCTCATTTGTGAAGGGACCCCAGGGACAGGAGGAAGGGGGAGATAGCTGTTTGCTTGCTCTTCCATTGAAACAGTTTGCATTTGTTAGTGTAGAAATAAGTATGATGACAGCAAACTGATGCCTAAGGAGCAATTCATCCATTAACTTAACATCCGCCACAGTTCACACCCACCACCATTTATATGCACCATTAATATTTATAAGGGTGACATGTCTCTTTGACAGGAACTTGTGCCTCCAACGACAACAGATGTTATATCACTTATGAAAGAAACTACTCAAGCATTTCCAATGGATCTTGTCCATACTCATCATGTCTTTATCCCATGCTCTGATTATTTTATCCACAGAGAGCCTGGGTGACCTACTGACTTGAGCCCAAGAACATTCAGAGTCCTTAAAACTTTTCAGAGTCGCATTATATCTCTGTGGATGTCCTTCTAAGAGCTGGAGACATTTCAAATGCCCCTGCTACCTCAGACAGAAGTGTGTGAGGCATTACATGGCAGACTCCTCCATCTCATGAGGATTTGCAACTTCCCCGGGCCTCCAAAACACATGGCAAGTAGTTTGTCTCCCACAGTTGCCTTTGCCACTATCACCACAGCTGCGTTAGTGAGCCTACATGACCTACAAAGAATTAAAACCTGTTATTATATGCTGTATTACACTGCTCTATGCAAGAATGTGCAGGAAAACACATGCAGCAAGGCGGCAGTGATCCTATTATCTCTGCTAAAACTATGCCTCTTCTTGGCTAAATTGTATATAAATACAAATAACATCTATGGGAGCTCCAGCCTCTAGCAGGACAGAGGCCCCTGCTTTAGCAAAGGGAAAACTCCCACCCTCCACTGAGGAGAAAGCAGTGCCCATACAGCTCCCCGTCAGCAGGCAGAAGGATGGGCTTAATCTGGAAAGAATGACATGGAGAAGTTGATAGGTTGAACTGAAAGCTCCTTCAGGATCCACCATGCATGGGCAAGCACTGAGATATCAGACAACATCGCTAAGGAACAATTTCCTTTACTAGATTGCAGCTGACATTTCCATTAAAATGCATGAGGTTATTGTGAATCGCTTCACCTGATGTGACGGAACTTGTTTAAAGTGCCACCAAAATGTCACATTATCCCTGTGGGCTAGAGCAGATAGCCTGCAGTGACCTCCTCCTCCAGAATGGCAGCTCTAGAAATGCCCTGGTATATTGGGCACATGCATTCTTAATGCCCAGCACAAACAGTTTCAGCATTTGTGAGCTCATATGACCTGCAGCTTTTCAAAGAAAATACAAACAGACACACTGTAGAGCAAGAGCTAGCAGCATGTAAAATACCTCGCCATCAGCACCCACCAAATCAGAATAGAAATAGGACGTTAGAGCCATGGACATCTCTCCCTGGCCACTCTTTGCCGTGATTTGCTAGCCTGCTGATGAAGTCTCTTTGGTGCATCCAGAAGTCTTCACCCTGTGCCTGTGGCTCCTCCCTGCTCAGAAACCTGCAGATTTGAGGCGTGTGAGAACTCACTGCTGTTCAGCAGCCACCAGTGCTTCATCAGCAAAGTCCTGACCCATCTGAACCACAAGAGAATCGAATTTAGGAGCTCCTTCACATTTTCCTAGATGAACACTGCAGCATCTCTAACCTAGGTTAGCTCTGAAACACAAGTGATACAAACAACTGCAGTAAAGAGGCCTGACAGATGTGGGGACTGCATCTGCAGCAACAGTGGTGTAAAGTTTCTTGTGTAAATCAACAGAAATTACATCAGCGTAAAGCCCACTGTTGGCACATCTCTGATTACGTACGTGCCAGGAAAAACTAAGCTTTAACTAAAGAGAAAACCAGCTCACAGACTCTGGGAGTTCATCTTTTACCTCACGATTACATACACTCGGTGTGTTACTGCATGTTTTATAAACACGTGTGTGTATTCATGTGTTTTTACACACACCTCCTGACCTTACGTGCCTAATTTTGGCTCAGAAGAAACAGGAATCCTTCAAAATCGTGACATGCACTATTTTGCTCTAGTTTGCACCCATACAACTGCCTTTTTCTCCCCTCCCATTTAGGCTAACTACGAAAAGATTATACACAAAATGCAGCCACAGGTGTCTCTTCTTGCTTAAAGATAAAAACATTATGTACCTGGCCTGGCCTAAATGGCATCTCTGCTTAGTCTGCATTTATGGTCTAAATGAAACAGATAAGCCAGGTTCCACATCATGATACCCAAGGCGTTGGGTGCATCAGAAATGGAAGGCCAGATTTCGTCATACAGTCCCAGGTACATCCCATTCTACTCCTGCCTGGCGCAAGGAAACATGTCAGCTGCAGAGCAAACTCTGCCAAAATCCAAGCATCGTGGCCTTAAAAGAAAAGGAAGAAACACAACAAGCATCGTTCTGAAAATAAAATCTCCTGTCTGTTGTGATACAAAAAGCAGAGTAATCTGAGCTTAGGTCTTCAGCCAAGATACCCCACGTGCCAGCTTGATCTCTGATGTGCTCTCATGCTATGGATGCGAGAAGACAGTGCTGAACATCTCTGTCCTGGTTTATCAGACACGGATTAGCGTTGTGCAGGCACAGGTGGTTATACAAGTGCTTTGAAGAGGAAAAGTGGCATTAAGTAAGAGTGGGACTGATGAAGAGCTACCCCAGCCTTTCGCAGAGCACGTGCCACTACCGGCTGGACCACGTGGGACGAGTCAGACAACAACCTACAGACAGGGATCAATAAAAAGTAATAGAGCCCGGGGCACTCTGTGCTGCTGTCAGTGTACCACCTCATGCTGGACCTCCTGGCAAGGAAAACCTCAGCACCACCAAAACCAAAGGGTTTTCCCTGGGCTTTTGAATGGCAAAATAAACTGGGAGTACACTGGAGGGAGAGCAGAGCTATGCTGGACACGTACAGGGAGGCAAGCTCCGTGCTGGTGATGCCGATTCAAGTGGGGGACGTGTCTCCCATTTCCTCAGGCAGTAAAAATATGACATGCATTAATGAGGAGAATAAAAGGAGGGAAACAAAGGAGCGGGAGCGAACACCTGTCGCTGTCCTCCGGACGAGCCCTAATGCTTTTATTTGCCTCAGTCTGCTGGGGGAACTGCAGCTGCCAACTGTCATCAGCATCAAGTTACCCGCACAAAGCTGGCCTGCCTGGCTCTTTCAGCCAAGGGAGGCAGAAGGCTGTGACGTGCCCAGGAACAGTGTCAAGCATTCGGGGCCCAGCTCCCCACAGCCCCTGAGTGGGTGAGCAGCCCCCCCCAAGCTGGGGAAGAGCTGCACAGCCTCATCTCAGCCAACCACCGGGGAACAGCCACGGTGCATAATGCAGCCTGCTGCACGACCCAAAACGAGCGTGTCCAACCGGGCAGACACCCAAACACTGCTTGGTCACAAGAGGGGCCTGACTTTAAAAGCCTCCTCATCCATTTGGGTGAAACACAACCCATCCGTTTGGATGGGGAGGGGAGAGAAAGCCATGGCCCACCACCAGCTGTGCACACTCCCACCCCGCTGCTGCCCTGCTTGGGGCTCACATTGGCCTCTTCGCTGTCCAGGCCATTGCAGACGCCCGGCCACACCTGCCTGCAGCCACGGGCCCCCAGTATGCTCTGGCTGGCAAAGGGAAGCCCACTCAAGCCACACGCACGTTTCCCGAGGCTTCGAGCCCGTGACTGGCGGGGGACAGGGGGCTTTGACGGGCTTTGTCGAAGGTGACTGACAATGCCCCAGCACTCGGAGGCCGGCAGCGGGCCTTGCCAAGCTGCAAGCACGTCCGCTCCTCAGCACGCCTCCGCGCTGTGCCCAGGCGGTGACGAGCCCCGGGAAACGAAAGGTCTGGCGGCAGAGGCGCCGGACCCGGGCCCGCGGTGGGCCGTTCCGGGCCGGGACAACAATGCCGAGCTGAGGCCGGCACCGGGCAGCGCGGCGGCCGACGGCAACCACAGTCTCAGCGGCGCGCGCCCCGCCCCGGAGCAGACAAAGCGCCCGCCTCCCATTGGCCCGTTCGGCCAACGCTGCCGCGGCTGCCGGCGCGTCGCGGCCAATGGGCTCATTGACATGCAAATGAGCGGGTATAAGTCGGGCGGCGCGGGGCGGGGAGCGGCGCGGAGCCGCTGGAGGGGAGCGATACAGGACGGAGGTGGTCGGATCGGGTTCGGGGGGGCTGCGCCATGGCGCCAACCTTCCGGCCCGGGAAGGGCCGCTCGCCGCGCGGGGACGAGGACGGTGCGGAGGCCAGGGCCGACAGGAGGGTGAGCGGCGGGAGGGCGAGTGAGCGGAGGGCGGGCGGGGCGAGGCGAGGCGGCGGGCCGACGGCGCTGTTGTCTCTGCAGACGAGGAAGCCGCTGGTGGAGAAGAAACGCCGGGCGCGGATCAACGAGAGCCTGCAGGAGCTGCGGCTGTTGCTGGCCGACAGCGAGGTGAGGCAGCGGCCGGGCGGGGGGGGGGGGGCGGGGGGGGGCGGCGGGGCCGTGCTGACGGTCGCGGCGCCCCGGGTCAGTTTCAGGCGAAGCTGGAGAACGCGGAGGTGCTGGAGCTGACGGTGCGGCGGGTGCAGGCCGTGCTGGAGCGCCGCTCCCTCGGTGAGTGCCGGCGGGGTGACGGCGGCGGGGGGCCGGCCCGGCCCGCGCCTCACCCCGCTCCTCTCTCTGTCTCCCGCGGCGCAGAGGGCGGGCGGCTGCACCGCGAGGCCAGCGAGCGGTTCGCCGCCGGCTACATCCAGTGCATGCACGAGGTGCACACCTTCGTCTCCAGCTGCCCCGGCATCGACGCCACCACGGCTGCCGAGCTGCTCAACCACCTGCTGGAGTCCATGCCCCTCAAGGAGGGCGTCTTCCCGGACTTGATTGCGGACGTTTTGGCAGATCCCAGCCTCGGCCCCTGGCCCGCGGGCGAGACGCTGGCCCCCGTGGCTGAGGCTCCCTTGGGTGCCCTGGGCCTGGCTCTCCCTGCCTTGGTGCCCTCGCCCTCCCCCAGCGAAGAGACCTGCTCTGACTCGGACGAGGCAGAGGCTGAGCTGGGCCAGACCTACACCGATGGACTGGATGCTTCCCAGACGTGCACCCTGCCCTCACCTAGCTTACCCAAATCCATGTGGAGACCCTGGTAACGGAGGAGCGTGCAGGAGTCGACGCAGACCTACCTAGTGGGGAGAGCAGCCAGCCTCATGCTCCCCTCTGAGCGCATGGGGCTGGCATCGCCACACGCTGGGACTGCATCCATGGCACTCTTATGCTGTCATCCCCTGACAGGCTAATAGCTAAGCGTGTTAACTTCTCATCGTGTGTATGCGTGTGCGTGTGTGGCATTTTGTAACTTTAGGGGTTGTTTCTATGAGAGGTTGGGGAGGGGGGGAGTCGGTTTTTAGTAGCAAAGCTCTTTGGTGAATACACAGCAGTTACTTTATTAACCCTGTCTCTTTCTCTTGGCCCTTATAAGTGTGGCCCAAATATCACTACCTTTTTCTTTTCGGAAAAAGCCCTTGTGCATTTGGAATCATGATGGTTAATTCCATGAGAAGCTCGAGTTAAGTCTGCATGCACAGTTTTAAGTGTTCTAGTGATAGCAAAGATCCCTGAAAGGGGTTGGTGTGGTTTAGCATCCATACTCAGTAGCAGTCTAGAGTCTTGCCTTCAGTGAAGGAAAACTAGAAACCTGGTGGAATTAGAGGAACATTTAAAAGATATTGATGGCCAGGGTGCCTTTTAGAAACGAGTGTCTTTATGCACATTTTGCTTTTGGCACACTTGAGTTTGAATTTTTGTATATTAGGTTGCCAAGTTTTTTTTATTTTTAGTCTTTAATAAAAAAATACTGAATTCACAACTGATTGAATGTGTTGTGGAGTGTGATGCACTTAAAACCGGTTTTAAAAAATTAAGAATACACTTCCCTCTTATTAGCTATTAACAGAAGTATGTATATATTGTGGAAACACTGCTGGTAATTAAGCACTTAATTTTTCTCCTAAGCAGGGTTAGTTCAAGTATTGGAATACAAATGTTTCTTAATACTAGAAGACACTTAAGTTATTGCAGTGAGCAAGATTATACTGGTGTAAGGTTGATCTTAGGCCACGTATTTCTGGGCTAGTTTATCTGGATGCCAGTCTGAAACCTAATTTACTTGATCTGCCAGCTGAAGGTGTTGCTTATACGTCTACAATCCTAACTCCAGAAGTGCTAGGCAAATCCTGTCCTGAGGCTTGACGTTGCAGGGGGTTGGGTTATTTGAAGGTTTTCGTTGTGGTTTTTTGGGTTGTTTTTTTTTTCCCCCTCTTGAATGAAAAGAATAGAGCAGTGCAATAGATTTTGAAAGTGTTCCCTAAAACTAAAGTTTCTAGGGGACTGTGGGGGGTACCCTCAGCATTCCTGTACACAAGGTTTGACATTTTCCCTGTTGCCACTTTTGGGAGATGGCAGGTTAATTTTGCTGTGATAATACCTTTCAGAGAGCTGTCTTTGTAAAGAGAAAAACAAAAAGGATTGTAAAAATCGCCTAATTTATGGAAGTTCCCCAACAGAACAAATGAGAAAGGAAGCAACCTCATGCCCAAGGGACTAGACATGTAACTTTCTTTTGTTAACAACCCTATGGAATAATAAAAATGGAAATTAAGATAACTGGTAAGACCTCTCCTTTGTAATTTTCTTTTAAGTTACCTGAGGTGGGTGTTCTTATTCAAAGATGGCCATAAGGTTTGGTGGTTCTTATTCCTTTTTGTGCTAAATTCCCTTTGAACTGGGGGGAGAAGGGCAAAAACCAGCAGAGCAGGGGGAGGTGAGAGCTTCTGTAGTGACCTTTTTGCTTTAAGGAGGGAGGTTAGAGTTTTGAAGTGTAAATGAAGGAGGAGCCTGGGACACTTGCACTAAAAGTAACGCCCTCCACACAAGATGACCTCTCTGACTGAGCCTGCACTGCTTCAGCACACAGGTTTAGTTTCATAAAACTACTTCCCGCAGGTATCCCCTAGTGTTTGGTACTGCAGCTCTCTGCTTCTGCTTAAGGAGCCCCAACACCAACAGCATGGTCCTCACTGAGGGAAGTTGACATGTTACCCCTTGCAGTATGTTACCCTGCTACATGAAGACAGGGCCCCTTGCTTTTAATATCTAAAAACCACCCCTTTCTTGTAAGGTGATCTCCCGAGGGAAGTAAAGCCAAAGCCTTTTCCCTCAAAATAACAGCAGCCCCAGCCTGGCCTGTGGCGCACTCACATGGCAGCGCTAGGCTGCAGACACTTGCCTGAGCTGCCTTCTGGTGAGAGATCCAGCGTTGATGCTGAGCTGGTGCAGCCACTCTGGCCCCTCTGCTGCAGCAGGAACACTGGTGGCAGCTGGGCCTAGCTTCCTTTCCACCAGATGAAAGATACCCGGGTTAGGGCTCTTCTGTAAGGCTCCT
The DNA here is from genome assembly GCA_025345505.1 of Todiramphus chloris collaris. Taxonomy (NCBI): domain Eukaryota; kingdom Metazoa; phylum Chordata; class Aves; order Coraciiformes; family Alcedinidae; genus Todiramphus; species Todiramphus chloris. Next base: position 548,238 of record JANVCC010000030.1, on the reverse strand, counting down.
GTGAAAGCAAGTGCAAATCCTGACACTTCAGTGACAGAAACACAGCCAAAAGTCAACATAAAAGTGCTTTGGTTCAGCAGTGGAGCAGGGGGGGAGGCTGGCAGCAGTCACCTCTACTAAATAAGCATTGCAGATGCCCTGCTCAACTTCTCCTGGACTGGCTCTGGAGACAGCCCTGAGGCTGGCCTACCATTTTTACCTGCTCCCTTCTCTATTCCTCTGTCTGCTGCTGTTGCACTTTCACACACTAGGTAACACTCCCAGGCTCCTACACATCTGTCCTGTATTAGCAAAAACAGAAAAAAAAAAGCCAGGTCAAAGCAGTACTATCAGAGTTTTAAAACTATCACAAAGCATTTTAGAAATGTGGTAGCAATATTGCTTTTTTTTTTTTTTTTTTAAATCCACAAATTAGGTTCACAGAGAGTTTACATCCTCTGATTAGGTGTTGCTGGATTTCTCCATTTGCATTTCTGTACCTTGCTGCAAGGGTGTCAAATCTGACACTTCCCTGGCAAAGGCAGGAAGAGGTGAGCATTTCAGGGGTGGGACTGGGGAAGGGGCAGGGGGGGAAGAGGAAGGTTTCCAGCAGTTCGGATGAAAAACCAGCAAAGCCTTTTCAAGTCCTCCTTTATAGAAACTGCCTTCATTCTTTTCCATTCCAAAGTAATCCAAACAGGCTACCTGATCTGACAGTGACCACCTTGTAAAGGGGGAGAGGAGCAGCACACTAACAGGAAGGCTCTCGTTTGATATGCAGTTGAAGAATAATAGAATGAAGGCTCATTTTCCCCTCTCTTTGCATGTCAGTCACTCACACCTGTTGCAGGGGAAGAACTGCTCCTTGTTAGACCAGGTCAGCTGGGAGGACTTAGGCTTCAAACCTTCTCCCAACCTCCTGGCAACACACATGAGGTCTTTTGTCAGATCCTGCTGCCCAGGAGGCAAGATCAAGCTTTCAGATTGTCCAAATCAACTTACATCTTTCATTGTGTCCCACTAGCAAGTATCACATAGCTATCTCCAAGAGTTTTCCTCTCCACCTATATAAATGTTTCAGTCTCCATTCCAGTTAAAAAAAATAAGAGAAGAATAAAAATCCAGTCCAGCCCTCAGCTGGAGGGTCAGGGGATGCACACAGACATCATGAGGGGAATTCCTGCTAAGCAGGCAGTTCATTCCTGTCTGTAACACAGAGAGCTTACATTTCTTACCATCCAAGATGCTGTCATCAGCAGAATGTTACTGAAACAAATCACAACAAAGAGGAGGATTTATTTCTGAGAAATGTGCTGGGGTATGTGTTGGTTAATCCTGGCATCCAGAGCCTTGCCACATTATGGTAAACTCGCCTCAGAAAACATCCCCAAGGGTGTTAGTGATATCTCCCTCCGTTGGAGCCCAGCTTCAGGATTTTCCAGTTTATGGGCCCATCTCCAAGCGCAGCTCTGTGCGCACACACACACACACAGGTCTCCAGCCCTAACTACTCCTCTACTCTTCAAGGGCCACAGCTACAGACACATGGGTTTTACAACGCTGGTGTTCAGCTTTTGGAACACACGGAGACTTTTGCCCAAGCAGCTCGCTCTTTTCTCTGGTGATGAAAACAACGGGGCCAAATATCATTATCTCCTGCTGAGCTTGCCCCAACAGCCACTATTTGGGCCATGCTCACTTGGACCACAGAAACACAGAAGCCAGTATGGATGGGAACTGGAACAACAACCTTGCTCCACAGGTGGGCACAGTAGTTTGAACAAGGTCACGTAGGAAGCACATAGAAAACTCAAGGATCCAATCAATCCACTAATCCAGCTGTCTTAACCAGAAGCCTAGCTTTCCTCTGCTTCCTAAGATATATTTTCATTTTCTTGCATGAGATGCCTGATTCCAAGGTGCATTTATACTCCTTACAGAGATTTCCTGAGTCCACAGTTATCTAAATGGATAGTGTCACTAAATTGTGCACTTTAAACCCCTCAGGCTTCTGCATGAGCTAAGCTAAAGAAAAAGAAATGGGGAAAAAATAACCTGTCTCCTTCCATTCCTTCTCTCTCCCTTAAGCTCACTATACAACGTTAGCATTTCATTATTGTTTTCAGCAACTGCAAATCACTGCACTGCATTTTAAGAAGGTTAAAAAGAAAAAACAAAACCCAAAGCCAGTGAAGAAAACTAAATTCAAAAACAAAAATATACCTTACAAGAGACTTCAAGCTTAATTTAGTTAAACAAGATGATGATTGAGCGTGATTTGATTAGTTATACTACATGTATTATACTATACATATGTTATATTGCTCATTTACCAGCTGAGGAACTCATGGGTTCAAAAAGTCTTTTAATCCAATAAAGTAGAGCCAAGAGCTACAGAGTGTATCCAAGCTGCTTGAAATGAGAAGGAAAAAAGATTTAAATTAGACACTGGAAGAAGCCATGAATTTCCTTCTTCTTAATGTCATCAGGTCAAGTGAGACAGAATATCTTTCCAGAAGCAACTAACAGTTGCTTTGGTTAAAAAAAAAAAAAAAACTCCTTAGTAAAACAACAACATACAAGCAATTATATTAACTGATCCCTTCTGGCCTTAGATTTCTTAATCTAAAGTTCAATTTCTGTTCTTTTTTTTTTTTTTAGTTTTAACATTGCTCTCAGGCTAAAATATAGGTTGAAAGCATGATGAGTTGCTTGAGTTGCTTTCTCTGCATCTGGGAAAGTGCAGACCTAGGGCACCTTCAAACATACATTTGCAGACAGCTTCAGGAATTGCCCAGATGGATTCACACCTCAGCTGAGCTCTGCAAAGCCTCCTAGACCACTTCAGCACAAAGTAAGGCAGCCGAATTTAAAACCGAAGAGGAACACTTTAAATTAAAATCATGTGCCTGTTGAGAGGAAAGGGAAATTACTGGGCATCACCAAGAGCTTGCATATCCACTCAGATATACATGTTTCAAAATGGGTTTCAGCATCCAGTAGCCCCCTGGGGCAGCCTCGCTGTGTTTTGGGGTCTGGACCATCAACGGGTGAGAGGCACGCTGGTAACGCTTTAGAATTTCATTCTCTTTACTCTAAACTGTGTTTGCCAGAACCAACCTGTGCTAAGCAAACTCACCATAAAACCCCTTCTACTGTCATCATGCCACAGCCTTTCCACACCTTTCCTTGGTGTTTGTCTGACAGATTGAGAGGGGGAAATAATGCCCAGAAGAGGCACATCAACTCCGTTATCAGCCCCAACAAACTTCTCCACCAACTGGGAAAGGCTGTTTACAGCACCCATATGCCTCACCAAGCCCTGAATCACACCAATTTCTAGTAAGTTTGCCTCCTTTGGGCCTGCAAATTCTATCTGGTGTTTACAACCAGCCTTCATAAACAAGGGTGCCTTCATTACTCATGGCTGACACCCAACATGGGTGGTATTTACCTACACATTGCCCTCTTCCAAAATAACATACACAGATTCCTTTTCTGTTCAACAGACCCTCATCAGACACTTGCCAAGTACCAGGAGTTTGAGACTACATTACACACATCTGAGCCTGGTCCAGGTTCTTTCTGTCCTTCACAGGAGAAGATGAACTGGTCAGAAAACAAGCATAGTTGTCCAGGCAAAGGGAGTGCACAGCTTCTAACCAAAAATCTAGGTTTCTGGAGCAAATATCTACTGAGTAACTGCTCCAAGACTCCCACTCATTAACCCTTCCATTGAACCAGCAGTTTTGTAATAAACCAAAGCAGGTTCTCAGTGGACTCCATGACAGCAACCTTCAAGAGCAAGCTCATGCTCCTCAGGAGCCTTGGGATGCCTGTACAGAGCACCCAGAATGTCCTCTAGTTCCCAGAAAGCTTTATATGAAGTGACAATTTGGAAAGGCTCCTGAATGTGCTCGGTCTCAAAAAGAGGGTTATACAATCCAACGGGCACAATTACTCTCCCACGATACCTTACATGTACCATATGTATGCACAGAAGCAGCTGCCCAGAGCAGCACTGTCATGCTGGTACCGTGGACAACCAAGCCAACCAACAGGTCAATACAGCCGCTTCTCTGCTGGGGTGTGTTTCCAGCAGCACTTGGCTGCTCAGGGGTAACCACGATGGCTGTCACAGAGCACAGCCAGTCAGGGTGACTCACTAAAAGCTGGACAGTCTGCACTTTCAATTGCTGAAGGAAGCAGGAAAAATGATTCACATCCTTTCAGCCAACGCTGAGCCAGAGCATTGTTCCAAGGCTCGAAAACTCCAGCGACAAAGGGAGTCTTCAAAATACAATGCAAAAACCCAAGATCCTGATGCTCTGTGCTTACGAGTCTTGTTCCCACCCCAGTTCCTTACCAGAAGCACCACTCCTCTATTTGTGAAATTATAAGCTACTCACTGATCCTTTTTTTTTCCTCCCCAATAAAAAACCCCCCCCCCCCCCCCCCAAACCAAACAAACAAAAAAAGCCCTCACAAAACAAAACAACACACAGATTCTTATCTCTCAGCTTTTTGCTAGAAGGTCTATTGGCTGCATTTCCAGGGAGGACAAGTTATCTGCTACCTATCTGCTTACTTTAACACCTTTGAATTTATTAAAAAAAAAAAAATTAAAAGATGCAGTCAAAAATATTATGCTGCTAGTATAAATAAATCTTACTCACCAGTTGTTGTAATAAAAACCAGTAACATTTTGCTTTTTTATAGTTCTAGCACAGCTTCACAAAGGAAGAAGTGTATCAGAGGGTTTTGAGGGGGGAAGAGGAGATAGAAAGCAAATTTGACAACAAATTGCCTGAGTCTGTTATGGGTTTACACAGTTACACACCAATTTACAGCTATTATCATTACTCAGTTTATAGCAAAGATAGAAGGGCAAAGGCAAATGGTGAAAAAACCCACAACTTTCCTACTGACAGAGGAAAAAGGGAAGGGGGTCTACGGTGCAGAACTCTCATTTTGACTAACAGGGAGAATGAATCTGTAAGGGCAGAGCATTTCCTCATCTCTCAAACAGTCAAGTCTGGCCTGTAATCAAGGCTCTTGCTGCCAGTTGCAGGAGGGACTGACTGCTGCTGGATGTCACCAGTGGTATCTTGTGCTTTAATTTGTATTATACATGACATTCAACTGAGTACACTCAAGCAAGCAAAGGCTTCTCCATTTTCTAGGACTAAGCCTGCCACCAGATACTTCTCCCTCCATCCTCTATTCATGCAGTCTGGATTTAATGTCAGGATTCCGTTTATGAAGAACTGGTCACACATGTCTCAAGGTAGGGGTTTTACTGCCTAACTGGACAATTCAACTGAGGAAAACCTCCTCAAAATTTATGTTCTGAAGTCTCCCATGGCTAAAATATTATAAGACTCAGATACTGAACGAAACATTAAGGTTTTGCATAAATAACAAGCGTTGCTGTATCTAGGGTGAATGCAGATGCACATGCTCTATCTTTTTGCTTTATTTGGTCACCCAAACAGGTTTTGCAAGTGCCATCTAACCCTGAAAACTTCAGAGACAAGTTCTTCTTGGCCAGCCTAGCAATGACAACACTGACTCAGCCACACACATGCACGTTAAATTAATAGATGTAAATGATACAGGCCAGATGGGAAATGAAATATGCAAACAAATATTAAAACAAACAAACAAAAAAATCAGTGTCATGTAAAACACTTATATCAGGAAAGAAGAGATACATGGATTCAAGGGTTTTTTGTTTGGTTTGGTTGTGGGGTATTTTTTCCTCTTTCACTCACAAATAGCATGCTTCCAAGCATACTGTCCAACTGCTTTGGGAAAAGGGAACCCCGTGGTGCTGGCAACACCAAGGGAGTTCTGAAGTATTACCTCCCTTGTTAACTACATTAGATGCCACACCAAGTACTTTCAAATCTTGTATACACAAAGATGTCGACTCTCTAGACTCTCTCAATCCTGCTGTTTGTTCCTTTTACAATACAGCACATACAGATAGTCACTACAGTAATTCAACACACTGAATCCAAGGACCAGTAACAAACAGGTCCTTGACACAAGAAAACAGTGGTGGTTGGCCACGCAAGTAGTAAGGGGTTTAGTTGTGGATCCCAGTTTGTTTCACCACTTCTGGGAAAACCAATCAATTTGTGGGGAAATCTCCAGCTAAGTATGTTGCCTTCACCTTTTCTTCACTTCTTGTTGACAAGAAACTGACACAAAATTGTTGTTCACAATACAATCCCCCTAGAAATGTACAGATTCTTACAACATAGTGGGGAGGATTCAGCCCTCTGGCTCAGATAAGATCTTGACATCTGGTCCTTTCTGTTCCTGAAATGCATCAGTGTTCAGCCTCACCCCATTTCCCGTTAGAATCCCAGTAACTGGCAGAGAAATGGGGATTGCTGGAAAACAGCATGGGAGCCTGCCTCGTGCCACTGGTTTGTTTTCTGTGGTGCTTGTAACCATGGCATCTGAGCAGAGAGAAGTAAAAAACACACACCTTCAAGAGCGGAAGGGCTTCCACTTCCCCTGTCCTTCCCCAGAAACAAAAGGGTATAATTTTTCACATGTTTTGTACTTACTGGGTTTGGTTTTAGGGAACATTTAATATTAAGAAACTGTTTAGACAGTTATTTTATACATGGCTTTGAATAAAGCCATAAACAGAGTCAAGTGTCTCAATTAATTATTTGGGGTTCAGTTTTCAAAGACACCAAAATCTGAACTGTCTGGACACATAATTTTGATTTGACTCAGTTTCTAAAAGCTACCTTACAGTTCAGATCTGTATCAAGACTCAATTTGGGAATGTAGCTTAGCAGCAAACCCAGGTAAACACTTCTCTTTGTGGGGTTGGATTCTGCAGCTGGAACTTCTTTTGCCTAGGCATCATTTTTGTCTCTCCTTCCCCCACCCCCCCCCCCCCCCCCCCCCCCCCTTGTTGTCTAGACCAGGGCAATTCCAAACCTCTGTGTTTTGACAACTTTCTCATTTGTTATGGTCACAGCTCATGGAGGCACACAGATTTAACCCTGTGCCTTCCTTTTTGTGCCTGTATTTTAACAACTACCCAGCTCCATTCAGCTGAACTGTTCCTAAAGGTTCAATTATTCACATGACTCAAGAGATGTTCATTTTCATCTTTCTCAAATTCTCTCTGACAAGGAACAGCTACATATCACCCAGAGAAAGATAAAATTGTGTTTTGCTGGTGATAAAACTATTTTTAAAAAGGTAGCTTGAAGCTATTTCAAAGAAGAGGCAGCGCCCTTTGGAACAGCATTATCCTCTTCTTCCCATTCTTTCACGGAAGTCAGAAACCAGAGTGCAACAACCCAAATGTTTTCAGAGCAGCAAACTCTCTTCTTCTATATATAGCCCAGGTTCAACCCTAGTCTTATCTAACAGGCCTAGAGGTATGGAACACACAAAGCTGTGAATACATTTAATTACAGCGATTCACTCACAGTAAGCTTTGGCAATTGGCTTCAAGTGACTACTCTGAGCGCTGTGGTAAAGTCTGGAAAGCCTTGGGAAGTCTGCTGGCATCCATACTCCTGGGGATGCTCCTGCAGAACAGCAAATAACACAGATTTAGCTCTCTCATGCACCCACCTTTGAAAAACATGGTTTATACCCCCAAATTTTAAAAGTCCTCTTTGCTAATGCTTGAATAAGCAAGTCAAGACTGCATAAATGAAGTGATAAATACCATCTCCACTTACAGACCCTTCTTAAAACAGGTTAGATAGCAGTGCTGCACTTCCTGGGCCTAATTGACTGCTGTCTCATTCAGACACACAGAGGATTGGCATTACGGTGGCCAAGATGTCCCAACCTTCCTCTGCATGACTTCAGTTTGTCCCATCAGAAGGCACTATGGGCAGCATCACTGTTCAACAACTTCCTGAGCATTTGGACCCTTTGATCCTGGTAAATACATTCAAAAAGACTCTACCTGTAAAGCCACTTTTGTCAGTGTAATGAGTAAAAGTTAACACCATAAACTTCACAGGCCTATGAAGGCTAAATGAGGTGACAAAGGCAGTCATATATCACTTCATCAAACTAATTCTGTCAGTCAGTAAAGTCTGTAAAGCCATTTACAGCATGCAGTTTGGTTCAGTCCTTCTGCTGTGAAGTCGATTCATGACTGTAAGTGCTTTACTCAGATTAAGATATAGACACCTCAATTTTGCTAATGTGTTAGCTAATAGACTAGCAGACAATTTTTTTTTAAACAAAAAAGAAACCAAAACTAAACAACAACAACAACCACCATATTTTCCTCAAAAATCCAAACCAGAAATCCCTGAAAATTCTGTTCTTTAAATTGAAAACGGAAGCATCACCTCATAAAGGCAGAGTAAATATGGGGAAGGCATCTTAGGTGGGCTGGTAGGACTAATAAAACAACTCTGTGCATTAGTGCTTTCATAATCAGATCTTTATAGTTAATATAATTTAGATTCACTGCTCATGTAACACAAGGTAATTATTATTAAAAGAAAATTAAATACAATGCTTGACTACATCCAAAGCTTTAGGAACCTCCATTTGAAGCAGTTTAGTAACTATCTTTGTATATACACATAGCTAAAGATAATGGAAGAATTTCCTTTTTCTTTAAATGACATGGGAATCCTTCATTGCTGCCATGTGATTTTGGCAGTTACACATTTCAACACAATTCTGAAATACATATATTTGTATTGGATTTGTCTCTGCAAGGACTGGAGACAAAAAGAGAACTTCAAGGCAACCAACAGTGAACAAAACTCTTCCAGCCTTCAGCAGCAGGCAGGGAAGTGGAGTGTAGTAAGAGACATGCATCTTCCTAGAAATCAGCCCTGGAGCTGGTCCTCATCCTCCCTTTCCCTCCTGACCCTGTGCCAAGCAGCTTGGACAAAGTCTTTGCTATTCACAGGCAGGCAGCAACTCTCCAGAAGACAAAAAAACCAGGGGCTTGTAAAGACAAGGGCATATAGACACTGGAAATAACTCCTGATTGCCACATTCTTCACATCACCACTTCTTTCTGCATCATGTCACACCATATGCTTTTTAAATGCACAAATTGCAATACTTAAGGCTCTGCTTTTAGCCCTAGCCTGGTAATCTAATCTCTGTACAAGGATCTGAAGGCACAGGCTGAGCAGAAGCATTTTTTTTTTCTTCAATACCATTATTTCCTGAAATTTGGTTATTTTTTGTTTGGTTTTGGGTTGGGTTTTTTTGTTGTGGTTTGGTTGGTTTTGTTTGTTTTTCTTTTGTTTTGTTTTTGTTTGGTTTTTTTTTTGTAAATGAAAATGTCATTTAGCTCAAACAGGAAGAGAAACAATTCTAGAGGATAGTTATTAAATTGCACAATAAACTAATACAACTTAAATACCATCTGATACTAAAATATACTGGTTGGTTTATCAAATTACACGTGTTCTGTCACAGTAAGAGAAAACAACCCAAGATGTTATTTTACTTCTTAGAACTCTGTACTGCTGCAGAAATAAAATACATATGTTCGGACTCTAGAAGAAACCATACCTCCTCCTTGCAGCTATTGTCACTCCTAATTGCTTAGCACAAAGTTGGTCTGCAATCTAATTAAGTGTTTTCATCATAAATCTCTAGTTTTACCAATCTGAGAAATGCAACTGAACCATGAAAAAGCAGTTTTCCACAGATTTTTCAGTATTGAAAATTCAAACTGCAAGTTAAAGGGGATGGGAGAAGTTTATTCACACAAGCACAGGAAAAGCATTGAGACAAATTTATGTACCAGTGTCTGTCTTTGTATGTTCCAGTAATTTTGATTATGCTCCCAACAAAACTGCAAATGCTTAAAAGCTGGAGAGATGCAGCCAGCAGGAGCACAAGTCACAGCAGACAGAACAGACAGATGGTTCAGATAAAATCATCAGTATAAATGCTGGTGTATGACCCACACCACACACACGGCCCTTACCTGGGAAGTTAAAAGAACTGAGTGTGTCTCACCAGGCTATGCACTCGTCTAGCTTGGAGCAGAGATAAGCACAAGCCATCCTACATTTCTTCTGCTTCCTGCAGCAAAGAAAATGAAAGATTAAAACGAACTAGAGAAATGCATTTACTAAATGTATCCAGTGATTAGAAGATCGGGTTCCTGGGTTTTCTGATTTCGAGGCTTAGTTTTGTTTCCCCTATGCAAAAAGACACAGGAAATGTCAAAGGGAGCCAGCTGGTGACAACAGGAGGGAAAGCAGCAGACCTTACTTTACACAAGCAATGGCCAGGTACGTTTCAAAAACAAACCAACAAAAATGTACATCAAATACTTTCTTGGATAGAAGTAACATTTTGAAGCTGCCAGTGCAACAGCAACACAAGCAATTTACTTTTAGACCATTAGAACAATTTAAAGAGGGTAATAAATTCACTCTATTCTGTTTTATGCTATTAATACACAGACTGCAGAGAGAGAAATACACCTTGACAAATCCTGGAATTCTAATCCATCCTCAGATTTGTCTCCTGTTGTCTAGTTCAGACAAGAAATGAGGTAGAATGGTCCTCTAGGGCTGATGGTGTAACAGGTCCCCTACCAAGCCATCTACAAGAGTTGCAGCACGTGCCCCACAACTGTCTTCCTATCAACTTCCCTGTTGTGCATTACATTCCAGAAATCATCATACCCACCACTGGAAATGCATCATAGTTATGCCACAGTACCCAATCATCTTGGTTAATCCAGTGCTGATAAGTATTATGGGTTGTTTGGTTGCATTTTTTTGAGGGGCGGTGGGGGTTTTGGGGGTTGATTTGTTGTTTGGTTGGGTCTTTTGGGTTGTGTGGGGATTTTTGGTTGTTTTACTTGTTTCCTGTTGCTTTGTGTTGGTTTGTTTTTTTGTTGTTTTTTTTTTTACAGGTATGAACACATATCCTGTAACACCAGGAGCAAAGGGCCTGCCACCTAACTGCTCTATTACTGTGCCTCAGAACATCCAACCTCCTTCACAGCATTTTCTTCAGCCAAAAAGCAATTTCCTCATTAGCAAGTAGTCAATGTTTTTATACTTTCCTATTATGCACTAAGGTCACACAGTATTTATGAGCTGCCACAGCAGCTTCTTCTTGTCTGCAATTACTAGAAACAATCCAGAGCCAGAAATACTGTAGAATGAAACCCCATCACACACACTCCTATTGCACATGACAGCCTGATGTACCTGAGACTTTTTCCAGCAGATGACAAGAGAAATACCCATGATTAAGAGTTGTCTCAGTTTCTACCCAATCTTACCCTTCTTTTCCACTTAGGAAGCCTGGCAGAAGTTTCTTTTTTTCCTTTTTGGTGTGGTGTTCCCCTCCTTCCAAAGCACACTGAAAGTTATTACACACCTTGCGTACCACCCCTAATAATACTGTTCTTTTTCACAGCCCCTGAGAAAAAGGATCTAACTGAACTATTCATTAATTCAATCGATAGATCAAATATATTTCTCAAGCTCCGAACCACCTGTGAGCAAGTAAACACTGGCATTTCTGGATGTTACACCTACAAACGTTATTCACCTTTAAGTCATCCCTTTGTCACTTTGCCAGAAGCACACAACTCACAGTGTTCACAGAACACAACTGGTGTTCTTTGAGCCAGAGGCTTATCAATGCATTAGGTTCTTTCCACCCTTGCTAGAAAGACAAAAGTCCAATCTTAATTCACAGTAAGAACAGCATTCCCCCTCACAAACAAATGCACGACAGCTGTTAAGTGGACTAAAAACTTACACTTTTCAGTAGTCTGCTTCCCTTTTCCAAGAAGAAAGAATATATTTGCATTCTCTGTCATTGGGTCAATACCTTATGACTTTTCTCATCATCTTATTTGGAAGTCAAGCCACAGATCTTTCCCTTTATACCAAATAAGGTCATAGCAAACTCAATAGCTCAAAAATACTAGCAGCTGAAAAGGAGGAAAAAAAAAACCCCACAGGTGTGGCAAAAAGAATCCCAGGACACAAGTGACGCTTAGGGGCTACTAAGGTGCGAGAATTTCTGACAGACTGCTCCCACCAGTTCTGCAATGTAAAGCAAGCCCTTGAGTGCTGACAGAAAGCACATCACCAAGGAGTACAGGAATACCTGAAGCCATGTTTAACATTTACAATTGCAAAAATATCATTAGAAGCAGAAATAGCTGTGAAACACTACCTGGTAATTTATTGCCTAAGCAGCGCTTTGGTTCTCCCGATGTTATGTATCAGTGACCAGAACTTACACCCAAAGGCTGGCAAAACTTCTCTACCGAGTTGCATAATTGTGCTGTATGTGTGCATGACACTCATTCATAGCTCTGTGAACAGCTTCACCAATACAACTTTCCTCTGCATGTTTAGCTAAGCAAGGAACCAAAGTGCTATCAAGAGAAAAGTGCTTTCAGACCTCGCATACACAGAGCTGCCCATGTACTTACCATCAGTTCAAAAGTCTTCAAAGGGAGTTAGATGATGCATTGAAAAAGCATGCTTTAAAATGCACATCTTGACAACAGAGTGCACAACATTGCATTTCTACACTTGGTGTGAAAGGATTTCACCTGTGCAGTGAACTGTTCTGTGATACAGAAACATCTTGAGTTTGCAGCTCACAGAAATATCTAGGTCCCTCATGACCAAACTAGGGTTTGCACTAGCTTGTTCTACTTTAAAAAAAAAAAAAACAAACAAACCACAAACCTCTCAAAACACAGTCATGGAAAAGATCAGATCTAATGAGGGTGTCATAACCTGAGTTCTTAAACTGCAGAGGTGTCCCAAAGCAGCATCACACACCCACTGAACTACATCACTGCTCAAAGCAAGAATAAAAGAATCTTCAAGCCTCCCCATTTCCTCCACTCACGAGTATAAAACAACATTATCAATAGGAAAGTACACGAGCTAGATGAGTTTTGGCAATCTTCGGAAGACATGACACTTCACACTAAAATAGAAGACTAATAATTGCTATACAAAGCAATTTCAAGGGGCATAAATAGAATTCTCTACCTCTGAGCTACCAGTATAAAACCAGAGACAGCTGTAGGAGAAAAGATAACCCACAGCTAATGTTAAACAATGCAAGAGGACAATGTGTGTTCTGGTGGTTTTGAACACACACACACACACACACACACACACACACACACACACACACACA
>JANVCC010000030.1:344236-535073 GCA_025345505.1 Todiramphus chloris collaris | reverse complement strand
ACACACACACACACACACACACACACACACACACACACACACACACAGAACCCCGCTGCATATGCTCTTCCAGGAAGTAAATTTGCACGTTTTTGGAACAACTAGTCAATATAAAGATTCAGGCTTCCATTTGCCCACTGGCCTTACAGGTCAAAGAAGTTGCCAAGAATTTTACTTCAGAATATTAAGCCACAACTAACTTCACAGCTTGCAGTTTGAAAGTTCTTCCGTTTGAAATACCAGTTCACATCCTATCAGTAATGCACATATTTTTGCTTCTTCCATGGAGTAGAAAGCTCAAGGAACAAAAAGGCAACTAAAAATATATCTGTTTTATTTACCAGTTTTCTAAAAAGCAAAGTCATAAAAATTAGTCACAAGTGGCAAAACCAAAATATATTGCACAGTGTACAGAAAACATTGTTGACATGTTGACAAAGTGTCATCACAAATAAGTCATCTTACAACAGTTTGGAAAAATTACAGCTTCAGAATCTTATCTATAAATGGAGGCATGTAGATTTAAAGTTACAGGAAAATATTTTAATACCACCCTGTAAATACAAACACTTTAAGGATGCAAGATTAAGTCCATAAGTAAGCACATCCACAAAATGCTCTAAATATACTTTTCTCTTCCTTTCACTAAGTTATGGTTACAAGATGGTCATAAAAAAAAAAAAAAAAAAGGAGAGAACAACTGAAAATAGTCATAATAAAATAAAAAGAAAATAAAGCATGCTAAAGCAAAGAAGTTCAAAATAGTTGAGAAGTCCCTGAAAATAATTTGTATAATTATGATGCACTCCTTTTATATAAAGCTTTTCTTTTCCCCAAACCCTGGTCCAATTAAAACTCTTCATGTTTACATGTAGAAATGAAATATATTTAATATGTTGGTATAGCTGCACTGCTCCATTTATGATTAAAACATCTAATGCATTGGACTTGAACACCAACATTTTAAAGTTTCTCATTCAGTTTATATGTACACATATTTAAGTCTGACCTTGCTAAACTATTCAAGACAGGAATCAGACCTTGCTGGGTAGTGCTTCACACCACGTTTAAGATACTTATTTTTTAAACTGTGGTTCTTCTTGTTTCACAAGTTCACACATACTACCTGTGGAACCTGTCTCCAATTCCAATTTCCTCGTGATACTGTCCAATTAATAACTAGTTACTTTACAGAAATTATTTCTTCCCCTAAGCAAATACCAGTCACTTCTGCATGTTTTTGGTGTCAGATCCAAGTTCACATCCTCTTTGTATGGAAAGAGAAATATTTTTATAGAATGAAAATAACTTTAAATTTCAGTGAATAGAAATGTTATCCTAATAAAAAAAGAAATGCTTTCCATGAAAAATATTTTAAGACAAACACATCCAAGGTAATTGCATTTTTCCATGGTTTTCGCCCCAAGACCTACAGCTGACATCTAGCAGTACTGCAACTGAATGTCCTTTAATGAACCAATATATTAAAGTTGCTCTTTTGTGTTCTTTTCCCACATCTGACAGGTATAAATAGCAAAAGAACGTGAAGTACACATATTCAAGTCGATACAATCTCAGAGGCATTAAAATTAAATCTTTGACAGCAAAGGATTCCAGCCACGCTAAGTTTTAGATTATGCAATGCAAATACAGTGAAAGTCAATGAATGTTGTCCTCAAAAATCACTCCTCCTTTAGAACTATCTTCAAACGACAAGAAATGTCTAAACTTCTCTAGCCACACACAAGTAGGTCTGTTTAGCCACACAGGAAAAAATGATGGCCAACTTCCTTCCAGAACAAATCCGAAATAATGATTAAAGTTATACCAAGCTTTGTCTAACAGTCACTGGAACATATGTAGTCATCCTCTGTGGTCTTCGTTGTAAAAATCTTTATGCTTAAAGATTTCTTGTGTATAATTTCTCAGAAATGATGCTTCAAGGTAATAAACAGTTCATAGCATTGCAGTGTCCACTTAAATAAAAGGCTGCAGAGTTGTCAGCGCTCATCCATACTTCCTTAGACATTCACATAAGTATTTTATAACCCAAGATCGTCTTACAAAATGAGTTCAGCATTTCTCTTAAACAAAAAAGGTTCCTACATTCAAAACTATAGGAAACAAACAAAGAGGATGGGATCAACTGGTATGAGAAGGGCAAGTGTCAACTGATTTGCTTGAAGGTCTGCTACGCTGGACCACTTCAAATATTAGAACAATGCTGAAGAGCCACTAAGCAAGACTGCTAGAACAATTTGTAATGCTGAATCAGTACCAAAAGGAGATTTGAAGAACTGTATGTACGTAAAGGGATTCTGAGTACTCATCAACCCACTCTACAAAAACCAGTAGGCATCAATGAAAGTTTCTATAGTTTATACTTGAGGCATGTAAGTGCAAAATAGGAGTTTTTTCATTTTTAAAGAAAAGCTATACCATCTTCAACAACTTCCTTACTGGGAAGAGAGTGCCACCATTTAAAAAGAGATTCATTCACAAATGACTCTTCCAGAGCAAGAAAAACACATTGGTTTTTATAAACTGGATTCATCTTGCTGGATACAAGATGAAAACCTTTGTGGGTCATCATTGTAGTTTTGAAGCAGCTTTGAAAACAACAGGCTCAAAGGCTATGTTTGTTCCTCACTGACTTGACTTAGGGAAACCAAGTTGTTTCCCCCACTGTCTTCAATCATTTCATTAAGGTCCATTTCATGGATTTCTTCATCATATGTTGTATAAAAATTGCTCTGTATATTGTCCTCACAAAAAATACATTCCTAAGAAGAAAAAAGAAAAAAAGTTACAGAAATACTCATAAGTCAAAGTAAAAACCCAACAACTTTTCCAAACAACAGTCCTTTTGATGTGAGCCCTGATTTCTTTACATCTGTGTGGTAACTACCAGATACATTCCACTCCCCAATTTTCTTCCACTCAAGTGGTTGTGCAGTAAATCAAAGCCGGTACTTGAGAACTCTACCGGAAGCAGCTATATCGTAGATCACTTACAGTGCTGACATTTTACATGCACTGCCAACCCCCTTTTCCTCCATTTGATTGCTAACCCTGCAGTAGGATGTTCTTATCAGGTGCAGTGCTTAAGAAACTGAAGTAACTGTTCACTTACACAAGTCAGGTGCTTACAGTATTAACGTTGCAGTAACGTTAGTGTCAGGATTAGGATTCCACTGCAATTTTGTCACACTGACTTTTGAAATACTTATGTGCAAAGAGAGCCTCTGCATTTGATGACTTATGTGCAAAAAAGCCACAAATGATGGATATCTTAGGGAAAAGATAATGCCATCAGGTACTTGGTGTGCCTTCAATCCACTTGTAGAATCAAGGCAACAAACAGATGATGCTGTGTGGGAAGTCTGACAGAAAAAAAAGGAATAGTGTACTCCCATTAATTCTGTACTTTGCAGAAAACAATGAGAATACATTTCTGCACACAAACCACAGGTTTTTACGTACTGAAGTTTGTCTGTGTTGATAAAGGATTTCAAACAGATACAAAGAAAATTAGAAACAGGAAGAAAATTTCTCACACCGTATTCACCACTACTTTGAATTTCCCATTGGAAAGAAGACTGATGGTAAATTAAATCAAGCCAGAAAGCATTGCATGAAGTTGGAATTAATTCCCCCCAAGCCCCCCCCCACCCCGTGTAACTCACCAAGCTTTCATAGCAACAGGAATGGGAAAGTCTAACATATACAGCTAATAACATAAGCACAGTTACACATGCAAAAGTAACTAACTCATTTAAACTTACAGAATTAGCAACAGTTTTTGGCAGTCCACCTTGCTGGATCCATGGATGAACTTCAATGAGCTCTCTTTTTTGTTCTTCTGTAAATTTTGGCTGTAGTTTCTGCATCTGCTTTAACTTCTGCTTATCTTCTTTCAAAACTGTCTCCAAATCGCTAAAATAAAATGTATTTAGAAATTGAGCTTCAACAGTTTCTGGGCTTTATGCCTATATAAGGTTACATAGTCAAATATCAACATTTTTGAAGACTATTTTTGTTCTGGAATGTTAAGCTTATAAATCTTATACTGGAAGAAAATTAAGTGTGGCTATTTCAGCAGCTTTCTGCATTTACAGACAACTTAAAATGCATCTCTGCTGGCTTGTTGTCTTTTCAAATCCCTTCAGTGAAAACACTTTGAGCTCTTCAGGCAGCACCTGATACTAAAGCAGAAATCGTAAAACATGTTGAGAAGGTCCACCAAGAATGGATTAAACTTCAGGGCTGAGAAGGAGAGATCTAGAAAACACTGCTCTGCTTCAGCAGCCAAAGTTCTCTTTCCCCTCAATGCTCTACCTTGATTCAGAAACTTAAAAACTGAAATTCCCATCTATAGTTGTCAACCTTCAGGCTACAAAAACTGAGAAATGGCACGGTATTTTTAAATCTAGGAAAAATACTGATGTTCTTACTATGTGTTCGGGGGTTTTTTCCCCAACATCCCTGTGCTTCTGTCTTTTGAAAGCTTGTTTTTCTTCCTTTTTGAAAGACTTGTCTTTACTGAAACTTCCTATTCCTTTCAAAATACCATTCACTACTCCCAAGAAATATAAACAATAAGGTAAAAAAAGTCTGCAGGCTTGTCACCCTCTCTGCCCCTATATCTGATTTTTGCTAGTGAAACAGGGAATATATAAATTTACTATTAGAAACCTTATGGTTTTTACCTTATACCTCCTCATCCCATTTGAATGGGCATTTATGGAGAAGAATGAATCTGTGGATGTTAACAATCTAAGGGGAAAAAAAACCCCAAAACAAAACAAAAAAACCACACACAAGGCAGAGAAAGCAACATGCCACTGAATGCAGCATCTCAAGGAGAACAGCCAGGGAGTACAGATTTTCCATGCTCCAGACCAACACTGGATCTAAGCATACTTGCCAGCATCTATTAATTAGACTACAAGAATTTCTAAGCAAGTAGTTGCAAATCACTAACTATCAAACAGCTTCAAAAAATTACCTATTTCAACTCGGGTAATTTATCTAAATACTGGTAAGCCTAATAAAATAAGTTTACTTTTTGAGAACTTCTTATGCAGTATATCAAAAAAAAAAAAAAAAAAAAAAGAGATGTAAAGGAAGCAAGAATTTGTCTTGACATTGGGTGAACCATTAAAACCAATTTATTTCTATTAAGACAGAGATTCATATATATCTTTTCTTCTGTACACCCTGCTCCCTGCAAAACATATAGAGTTTATAAATGACTATGACATTGGAATTACCGTGAAGGTATCTGGTAAGTCATCATAACAGTGTCATCTGTGTTTGCCATCAAAAGCCATATAGGATCTTGAAGGACATATTTAATGAAGTGCTCGCTTTCTTCCATTTCTGCCTTCATTTTGGTTTTATGATGGTTTTCTGAGGAATCAATACTCCCAAAGTATTTGCTGGTGTGACTAGTTTCACTACTACCTTTAAAAAAAAATTTAAAGTTCCATTATAAGTTGTCAAACACACACAGTACCTGAATGATTTTGAAAGTAGAAAAGACTAAAGAGAACGGAAAGCATAAACTTACCCCTATTTTATTTCATTTTTTAAACAAAGGGAACTTCCACCCCTAAGTAACTCTATTAATGTTTTTAAAAGTCAAAATTTCAAGCTAAGTCTCCCTTCAATTTCAACAGATTTGTTAGCTTACTTAAATTAAAAACTCCAAAATGAAACATAAAGGAATATGGTTATCATCTTCTCTTCATTATTATGTCATACCCACTTAATATCTTAATGGCTATTTTACACACACTGAAAAAGTGTTCTATACTGTAAATCAAACACAATTAAAAAAATCTGCCATGTTATGTAGTAAAAAAAAGAAATCAAGAATAAACTATGTAATGAGGATTGAAAACAATGAAGATTTTCACATAAAGCTCTTGATGTTCAAGCTACGTTTGCAATACCTCACACTCCAAATCCTCTAAAACACAGAGTTCTCACTGCCAGTGTTACCTGTTCTGCTCCCGGACATGCCACAGCCGTTGGATCCAGACCCTAGAGATTCAGCAGCTGCAGATACACCGCTCCCTGAAGAAGCTGAACCAGTGCCCGAACATGCATCTTCTTGAAGTAAAATGTCAAGCAGGACACTAGACATGGAAAGTGCGTCGCTATTTTGAGCATCCATTGGAGATTCAGCCTAGTGGGGGGGGAGGGGGGGGAGGGAGAGAGAGAAAAGAAAATGGAAAATAAATACATCAATCAAGGCTATTTCATGATTGATCATTTACATTTAGTATTAAGCCATTTCACTTCATATTGTATTAGATTTACACGGTTGTTCAAGGACAGACAACCACCAATAACATTTGCCAAGACCAACTGAGGAATAATGAAGCAAACTGATGAGCAGACAAGTTAAGTAAGATGAAGATTTCAATTCAATTTCTCTTAAAAAAAAAAAAAAAAAAATTTATTGAGGAAGTAAGGAAGGCAGCATTTGCTATTTAGTTTTGACAGCCTCTACTGTCCTGCACAAGTAATACTAGCAGTTGCTCCTACTATAATCTGCATCACTCCATCACTGTTACTACTCTCAGTGCATGATGACAATGAAGAAAGTGTTTCAAGATGCAAGCTTTCTAAGCAAGATAATTTATTTGCATGGTTTTTAAGGGAAAGAGCATTAATTTGCTTTCTAACACAAGCAAAACCTCACTGCAAATCAGTTTGAAGATTAAATATTAGAAATTAAGGTTGCCAGAACTTAGTAAAATACATAATAATGGAAAGAATTGCATTTATTCTTTACACCTTCCTGTACAAATGCCCGTACTGTCCTCATTTTCCAGTAAGTGATGAGGAAACTACAGAAAGTTACATATTGCATGTTTCTAAAGAATATGAACTAACAGTTCAAGGAAATTCTGAAGCATTTGCCAGCAAAATTGTTACTATTAAATTTTACCACCAATCCAGCAGAGGCATTTCAGAGCATGCGGTAAGTTACAGACTGTCACAGACACGCTGTTCTACCACAGAGCAAGTCAGAAATCCTTACAGAGATAAGATTTCAGAGATGTTATGTAGTGCATAGAATACACTACTCCAAATGAGGCACTGGATGCATATCTCTGAAAATGTCTCCGTAAGTGGCATTTGTATGATTTAGGATGACAGAGAAATTTTTTTAATGAAAACCAAATGTATTTGTTCTCAAGACCATGAGATAACAAGTATGTAGTAACAGAATGTTACACATTTTTACACTGTATCAATCAAGTTTGGAAGTTTCTCTAGGAAAAATATAGATTATAACAAAATCCATTTCTTTCTGTTCTCTCTCCATTCATCCCCCTTAAGGATCAATATCAAGCATATTTGGTGAAATAAATCACCTGGAAACTAACCAGGGGAAGCTTATTCCCCACAGTGTGGGGAATAAGCATCTTCAGAGTTTTTTTTCCTTTCTCCTCCTTTGTAACTTCTAATGTAGATACATGCTTATGACTCACTGCATAAGTGAGATAAAGTCATCTCATCAGCTGCTAGCATCAATACTCACAATGCTTTTTATAAATTACTTGCAGTCCTTTAGATCTCAGACATGTTTAAAAGTAAAAGTCACCCATTCCAATGCCTGCTTTCCTTCTGTCAGCAGTGAACCCAAGTTCACTTTGTAACTGCACCAATTGCACAGACCAGTTACAAACCACAGCGCAAGAAAAGCAGGAGAGAGGAAAGAGCCAGTCAAACACATTTAGGTTGCAACTCCATCCCATCAGTGACTTCACAAAGATAACAAAGATTTTCTATCGTGCCTTTAGAACACACTAATATTAGTCTACATATTTCTGTCACAGAAACCTTTATGGGCATCTTACTCCATCTGAAGTTTCTGGAAGGGTATTTGTTAAACTGATTCGTTAACTTGGACCGAGTCAGGAAATGAAAACTCCCCGATGTTTCCAAAGAGCTCAGCATAGTTGTAGTGCACCAAATAAAATAAAGTTATGGTTTGTAAATAGTAATTCATTCTTCCTTTACTTTGGTTGCTTGTTTGTAAACAAAGATGCGGTTTTGTTTTCAATTAGCAACTTTCAGACTACTTATAGATTGTCCTCCCCTCCACAGGAACTGACTAACCCTAAACTTTTTGCTAAAAATGAAGTGTCCATATTATTTGAAAGCTATTTCAGTGGGCTTCTTTTTTTCTTGGTTTTGTTTTTTTTTTATTTTTATTTTTTTATTCTTTCTTTCTTCTTCTTTAAAGTGGAACAACACTGCTTCAGGATATATTTCCAGGCTTCCTAGTGTAACTTTAGAATAACAAGGTGGTTTTAATTTTTAAAGGTTAAGACTATTTTAATTATTGGATTTCATGTTTTATTCAGCCAGCTGAAGTTTGAATTGAGTAGCTACAATTGTGAGTCTACCTCCTAGCATTATATGGATCGATCACCTTCTGTCGTTAAGAAGTAGAAGTCACAAGTGAGAAGACAGAAAACAATGTAGCAGAGACAGGAGAGAGCGGGAGAAATCAATTTTAGGGATCTCAATATATTAACAACTTCTGACATGATCAAGAATGTGAGGACTTGCACCAACAAACAAAACCCATCAGCATACTTACTGGTAAAGATTCCTTTCCACTACAGTTATCAGTTGTCATGATTTTGCCTATGGCTCCTTCCTCATTTAAAGCTCCATGTAAACCTGTAGGGGCTCCACCTTCAGCTGTTTTTGTGGTTTCTTCTAACTGTAGAAGATTCAGAGGAGAACTGCATCTTGACTGGAAGAGAGGTGGTGAAGCCTGGTCTTGAGGACCCACTGACTGTGGAGTGCAGGAGCGGGATGGCTCATTTCGGGGCTCTGTGACCGGAATCTTTTCACTCTCTGCTGGTGGATTATAATGGAATGTCTGTGTTGGAAAAAATGCTTGTTGTGGGAAAGGGGCAGGTGTAGCTAATGGTGGCTGTGCTGGAAATACTGTCTGTGAAGAGAATGTGGAATGGGCAGGGAAGTTGGGTTGACTGTGGTAAAGTGTTTGAGGTAAGTTATTGTTCATCTCTGGGTAGACATAGTTGGGGAGCACGAGAGCTACGACGGGTGTCATGAGGGGTGCAGAGAACTGGGATGGTTGCACAGGGCAAGTATTTCCAGAATCTGGCAACTGATTAAAACCAGAAAGTGAAGTCTCAGGAGCTGGTGGCACAGTCCCTGCTGCTGGAAAAACAGGAAGTGGATATGCAGGCATGACAGTGGGAAAAGACATTGCTGAATAGCTCGCTTGAGAAGTTTCTGATGGTGACCAAGCAGTGGTATTTAAACCTTGAAGAGGGAAGCGATGGGGGAATTTTGTTCCAGATGTTGTACTGTCTGAAGACTCCTGTGGTTTAATGCGCTTTGACTTCCTGTTCTTGCCACTTTTCTTCCAAGGCTGATCCATTCCAGAAGTGCCACTTCTTTGTCCACGGCCACCTGCAAAAAAACCCCAAAACATCAGGGAAGAGCCTACTTGCAATCTGATGGATCCTTTTTGCCTTGTCATCCTAAGTTGCTCAAACCCCAAGTTCTGGACTTAACCTACTCAAATGGAAGCATTTGTGAAGGGTCAGGTTCCCTTTTACCTCTAGCACAAGAGCTGAGCTAACTAGGCAATCAAACCTATGCTGACACACCATAAAAGAAATCAATTTTTTGATCAAAAGTGTGTCACCCAAACATCACAAAGTTGCAAAACCGTGGCTCCCAGAGGGGCAAACTTCCAATTACTCCAGCATTTACAAGGAAAGCAGTATAGGACAGAACTGAAAGCACTCCTAGAGAGTTGAGGCCATGTAGGTTCATAATTGAAAAGGTGAGGAGAGGGAAGGAAGGGGAAAAAAACAAACCAAACTGAAAGTACACAAAACAAAGAAAATTTATGGGAGGAAAAAAAGGCATACTACCTTTACAACATTATTTTAGGAGAAGTCTGCATGAAGTGACACTTCGCTAGCAGAAGGTTCTCAGTTCATCTGATTACAAACATTAGGAAGTCCCTGAAATATTTGCTGGCACTAAAAGCTGCTCAAATTTTTAGTTTATCTAAAACCTATTTAGATAGGCTGAAAGTTTATTGAGTATAGAGAAGGCAAGGGGACTAAAAGGGTTCCAGAACAGGTTTCCTAAATCAAGTACCTGCATAAATATTTAAATTAAAAATGAATGATAAGAATCTGCAAAAAATGCTTTGCAATGTCTGACTTCTGTTCCAAGTCAAGTCAGTACTGATATAGGAACAAAGTCAGATCAGTATCAAGCACTTCTAAACACGCCATCTGGAGTTCCTAGCCCGAACAAACAAAACAATCTCACTACTAAGGCTCGTCTGTGCCATTTCCATCCCACTGATCACATTATTAACTTAAAGGTAACCAAACAATTATCAGATTGTTTCACTGATTACACAGTAGTGGAATGGGGGAAACTGGATATAAAGCAAAGGGACTAAAGTCAAAACAAAGCCACAAACCTAAAAAAAACAAACAAAAAAACTAAACAAAAAACAGATGGAAAGACAGAAGGAAATGCAAAGCACGAGAGTATCAGCATAGAAACAGTAAAACAAACATGCTAAAGCATGTTTTTTGTCCCTTGAAAGTAGATGCACAACAGTAATAGTATAGCAGAGATAAAAATCAAAATATTAGTTACTAAAATGTCAGTTATTATATTAAGACCTATATTCCACTCTCAATTTTCAAGCAAGACTTGAGAAAGAATTTTTCTGTAGAATTCAAAAATAACATGCAACTTTCACTATTCACAGTGGCCCCACAACACAGCTAAAAATGGATATGCCCTCTCAACAGGATTTGCTTCCTATACAAATACAAGTTTTATTGTGAAAACTATTGCCGTACCACGTTCACCAGGCCGCCCTTTTGGTTTATCTTGCAAGTAGTAATTGCAGTGTGACTGAAAAATATTAAATCTCTTGATTTCTTTAAACTTATTCAAAAAGCTCTGCTCTTCTTTTTGTGTATGCACTGCAAGGACTTCCTTTGTAAGTCCCAGTTTTTTAAACGGCTCCTTTTCTTGATTTACATGTGCAGAGCTGGATGGAGGGGTAAGAAGCTGGCCATCTAAGAGTTCTGCTCCACTTGGACCATCTTCTATCATTTCTACAGAAACAGGACAGGGAAAAAGAAAAAAATCAAGATTAAGTAAGAGAAGTAAGAGCAGCTCTACATATGCATTTTTAAGCTATTACAATTCTGTAATAATTTTGCTGTAAGTTTAAGATACAAATTCTGTCTCTATTCCATTTCCGTAAGAATATTTTAGCTAAGAAAATGTAAGGCATGAGCAGCTATTAACTGTTCACATGTCTGAAGTTTAAACTCGATAACAATTGCCATTTTGGAGACAATTATTAGCAAAAATCATACCTAATTCAGGTTGTGGTTTTTTGTCTCCAACATGAACAATGGTGCTACTGTAGCTGCACTGACTCGTGAGAGACACAACACTTTCAGGCTTGCCAGGTAAAGCCAAAGATGTTAAGTGAGCACCAACCACTGGGGGACCATTTGATTTACCAGATGCCTTCAACACAGCAGGATCTATTAAAAGAAAGTGAGTTGGAATTTACTGAATATAAACAAGAGTGAATGCAAGTTATATGCTGCTAGGGTTACAAAACAGTAGAGGCTCAACTGTGCTCAACAAGACACCAAATTAACATTTTACTTTACTTAATACATTCCACTGAGAATGTTTTAGAAATAGAACTGCCGAGTAACCCAATCTAACGCTCTCACAGCCAAACCAAATCTTTTCAACGAGGACTTTTTGCTCTTTCCTGGTTTTCACTCTTCTTTCATGACATAATTTTGAAAGAAAGTTTCAAGCCTCTTCCAGCCTATGATTAAGTCCTGCTCAGTTCCCATATACTTACACACTAATCTCCATCATTAGCCAGTTATCCCAGCAGCTTTGCTCTGAGCATCCACCTATTCAAATTCTCTCACTGAAAGCTATACACAATAATCCAGCAGAGGTCATACCAGTGCCTCATAAAACAGCATTAAAATATTCCTCCTCTAGGAGCAATACTAAACATAACAAATATTTTTAGATCTAAAGTTTGTCTTCCGACTATACTATGCTGCTGTTATCAGTCAACAGCACACCAAAAAGCTATTGAACACACATCTCCTGTCAACCAGAACTGCCCTGACTCCTAATGACAGGAGAAAATAAGTTGCTAATTGCATGATGCTAGTTCCACCATTTCTCCCTCTCTAGTTCTGAAAGCATTTTAACTCTTTCTACAGGACACTTTGTTCCTATGCATACTGATATCTTCCATTTTGATTCTAAAAGCTGCATTAGAACTTCTTTTTGAAGCCCATCCACAGGCAATATAGACAACATCATTCTCAAGACCAATTTTTGAGAACCTCCACTAGACACTTCCCTTTCAGTCTCATATAATGACAAGACTGAATCAGAAAGTATCTCATTTACATATATTTCTTTACCTATCTCACAATTCTTGTAGTAACGAAACAATTACGTTCTTCACTTTAGCTCCCCATGCAGAGACTGTATCCAACACTATACCTAAGTCCTAACAAATCAAGTTAAAAGCTTTTGCCTACAGCAGACTTGTTCTTCAGTCTGTTGTTCTTGCAAGTCCCAACTGTGAGACAAATTTTTTATATTTGATAATGATTCAAGTCCCAAAACTCAAAACGCTGCTCTCTTCTGTACAGTATAAAAATATATATAAATAAGCTTGTGGCATCTACAATCTAGATACTCAGTTAACTCCCCAGTATTTTGACCATAGTGAAGATTTTCATGATAGAAGTCAGAACACCAACATCTAACGCTGAGAACACAGCTGCAAGGTCATACCTAAGGTACACATGTCATTATTCTACAAAGAAGTAACACTCAGATGGATGCTAGCACAAGACAAAAAAAAAACCCCAAAAAACAAACAAACGAAAAAAAAAAAGGCAAAAGCTGTGCTGTAAAGATACCTCCCAAGGGCTGTATAGAATTATCAGCTGTTTTTTGTTCATGAACTCCAGAATTTATTGATGTAACACCCGATGAAGTTTCACATTTTCTTTTTGCTGTACCAGGCACATTACAACTCTCCAAGTACCTAGAATGCAATGATTTAGCAATATTAGATATGCAAGTCTTGAAGACCAGAGGGCAAGAGTAATTTACGCACTGGTTGCTTACCTGATGACACTGTCTAAACAGCTAATCTGTTGATAAGAATAAACAGGTTGTTCTTTCCAAGCCAACTCTTCAGTAGTCACATTTTTAGGAGCAGCTGTTACTGCAGTATCCTTTCCCACGACATCTTTCACCTGACCACCAGGAACATTTTGATTTTCTGTGAAAAGAGATACTGCTATTACACAATTATAGCATTAAATCGTTGCAAATTCTCTTAAAAGCAACAGCAAAAGTTCACATTTATACATATTTCTTAACAGGTCACAAGTTAACCATCATAAAGCAGGTATGAGGTTTGTACACTAATAAGTGTACATGGTGTAAGTATTTTGCTGTCCTTATGGTTTCTTGGAGACATGAAACTTAGGTTGATGCATATGGATTCAAAGGGAATAGATATTATGGCTATAAGAGAATAGATGTTAGAGTTGAAAAACACAGGATGAGGGCAACTAAAGTGCTCATAAGTTATAATGAATGATTAGAAGAATTCTATATATGCAGAATTTAGATCTCATTAGTAAGACTTTCATTTATCAACTTAAAAATTCCTGATGTTATAACACAAACAGGAAAGATGATACCCACAATACTTTCTTCCACCTAACTGAAAAGATGATGCTTGGCTTGTATGAAAACATGAGCTACAATTAAGGTACTTCAAAAGAACAGCTTCAGGACATGTCTTCACTGTGTATTATACCATTATCAATTCAGACATAGCTGACCACAATATTTTCCTGAATGCATTGCAGAGACACAGGACAATATAATTTCAATTGATAAAAATGATGTCATTATGTAGATTAGAACTAAATGAGAAAAAAAAAAATCCTACTGTCATATTATACAAGGCACTAGTGCTATAGATTAATAATGAACTTGCTGACACCTTACCTGCAAAAGGCTCTCTCTTATGGTCAAGTTTCAACTTGTCAGTGAAAATACGCTGTCCTTTATTTTTAACCTTGCGGGCATCTTGACTAACATCCTGAAAGCAGGCAGAGAGAGTTATTCCAAAACTCTGACATCAACATCATGTTTAGCGATTCCTCAGTAGACTAGATCTAACCTTAATTAATATCGATCTTACAATTAGTCTGAACACAGGAGAAATCCTGATGTATAGAATTTTATCGTGCAGCAGCAGAAATTTGGGAAAGAAAGTTTGAAGGAAAGAATAAATTTCAAGTATTTTTTTTTAATACAATTACTCTATTTTGTTTAATATGGCTGAATGACTTGGGGAGGAAAATATAAAGACGACTTCAGAAAGAAAAAAAATAAAACAAAAAATCCCACTATCACTTGGTAAACAACATTGCTGCTAAGACCAAGAACTTTGTGCTCGAAGTTTAACCAACCACTGACAGCAGCACGTTTCAAAACTATACAACAACAGTCTTCACTCTGTGGAAATAGTAAAGGAAAGGTAGGTATCTATTTCCCTCAAAACCAAGAACTCCTTAAACGTTTTTCTGCATAGCTCTAAAATGTAATAATTTATCTGATTAACAAAAAAACTCCACTCATCTTCTTAAGCCCCTGATGTTTAAGAGCTGAAAGCCAGGCAAGTGCCCACCTTGGCAAGAGCAGCACTCTGCCAGGACTGATCACAGAAGCAGAAATCAGATTCGGAAAAATTATCCTATAAACAAAATTATTAACTAAAGGAAAATTTTGGTTTTCAGAATGAAACAATTCAGAGAGCTACAACAAATTTTGGAAAAACAACAGGGAAGCCAAAATGACTGGAGATGTTAAGAGGGGCAGTTCCTTTGACTGTATCCACATTCAGCACATTACTACATGGAATAGTTCTGTTAAGCATGGGCACAAATTTAACACTGCTGTTCCGTTCACACTAACAGAATGTAATAAGTTACATGTCACTATCAACTAGATGTAGAAAGGCCCAATCTACAGTAAAGTGTTAGGGTTTTTTTTAAATGATTTTATTTCATTACATATTATATAGTGTATTTTTGCAACATAAAAAGTGATCAAGGTCAAGCTATGACTTCATTATGAAGGTATTAATGCACTTCTGAGTTTCATTTGAGAACACAGTAATTACAGATTTTCCACTCCCAAATGAAACTGCTTTCAAATATCCAGCTGGTTTTCCCAGAAATATAGCACGTATAAACATATAATGAACACTGGAGTAAGTTAAGACACAGTACAGGTTTAAATTCCTTACGCACATGGAGTTTCACGCCTATAACTGTGCTTCAGTACCCTGAGAGTTCACCTACACCAGAAATGTTTATTCCCCTGGACAGAAAAGTTTTTGCCATGTTGAACAAAAAAGAAAGATGACTTTTTCCTTATACTTTCTTCCATTACTAAAAGAGTTACATTAAAAGTAAAAAAAAAAAAAAAAAGAAACCCCAAATCAAAAATAAACAAACAAAAAAACCCCAAACCAACAACAACTAAAAACCACAAACAAACCAACCTGAAACCAACCACAGAAACCAAACTGCCCCCCTCCCCCCCTAAATCCACAAAACCCAAGCAAAACAAAAAAACCAAGAACACAAAACCAAACCAATAAACCACTTCTACTCATTTGCTTTGTGATACATACTCGAATAAGAAAAAGCAAACCTACCGGTTTATCCTTATGAGTGTCTTCATTATTATTTCCTGTGCTGTCACTGGAGGATGCTACACTCATTAAGTGCTCATGTGAACCATTGCTACCTAGACTTCCATAGCCACTAGATCCACTGTTGTGTACAGGCTGTTAACAACAACAACGAAATAAATACACACACACACACACCAGCACATCAGGTTTAAATGAACCTGAAACTGTCACCAGTAATTCCATGTGAGGAAGAAAGGATTTCTTTCAGGTTTGGTATTTTATTGGGCTTTTTTATGAGGACTCCATAGCTGCATGAAATCCTTAAAATACCAATTGGAGCTTTAACATACTTCAGTATGTCTTGTCTGGTAATCATGAGGGTAAGCAATTTCCAGGATTGTAGCCAGAAATTCCAGTAAAGTAGCTAAACAAAACATCACACAAAGATAAAAGCCCTTTCTTTAGTGGGAAATGAAAAGGGTGACACTAAAGCACAGGCTGTACCTGCAACAATAGTCGATATATTTGCTCAGTGATTTCCTGAACACTAGGATGAAGGATTCTGTCCTCTGTGTAGTTGGGAGCAGCAAAGACATCTTCATTTAAGGGACCCCTGCATAAACCAAACATATCCCAGCTCATTACAAACACAAGTACTTCAATCTTGAGAGAGCACAACATCAATTTACCATCTATAAATAGTAAACAGAACATGATGTTTATTCCACTGCATCTAGAACCTTTGAGTCTGACAAAATACATACCCTTATTCACTTGGAGCATGACTTCCCTCTTCTGAGACAACTCTTGACAGTATTGCCATAATTTGAAGGACTTAAAATTTCTTTTTAAAGCAGTTACAGCATCAGAAAACACAAATTTAAAACAGAAGCAACTCATACATATGACCTTCCCCCTCTCCTGGCCCTCCCCTCCCCCCTGAAAATCCCTTATCTCTTTCTTAAAAATCACTATGTAAACCTAAGAGGAAGGAAAATAAAAATAAATAAATAAATAAAATATTAAGATGGAACTTAAGTCCCAACTGTTTATCACTTAGACTTACGTTCTAACTTTGTGTCTCCCAATAATAAATGAAACTTTTCGACTCCAAGGGTTGATGAAACTGGACCAGCTAGTGTCCATGGTTATATAATCTCCATTTCTAGTGCAAAACCTGATAGGCGAATAGTCAAAAGGCTGTCCTCCATACTGAAGTACTGTAATGAAGGATTGAAACAGAAATTTCAGATTCATATCCTACTTCATGATCCAGGATTTTACAATGAATTGCAAAGGACAAAGGTGATATTTTAAAGAACAAATATCAGGTATGTCTATACATTCAGAAATGCTGGACTACTAGAATTACAGACTATTGTCAAGAAAATCACCTTCAGAACACAACAAGCTAAACATGACCAAAGCAGCAGCTTTAAATTTTCAAGCTTTAACAAATTAACATTGCCAGAATGGCTCTTATTTTATTCTCTGTGAAGTAAAAGTCACAGAATCGTTTAGGTTGGAAAAGACCCTTGGGATCATCGTGTCCAACCTTTAACCCTACTCTACAAGTTCACCCCTAGACCATCTCCCCCAACACCACATCTAAGAGATGCTTAAACACATCCAGGGATGGCCACTCAACCCCCTCCCTGGGCAGCCCATTCTAATATCTCACCACTCTTTCTGTGAAGAATTTTTTCCTAGTGTCCAGTCTAAACCTACCTTGTTTCAACTTGAGGCCATTCCCTCTGGTTCTGTCCCTAATTACCTGAGAGAAGAGACCAGCACCAGCCTCTCTACAGTGTCGTCTCAGGTGGTTGCAGAGAGTGATGAGGTCTCCCCTCAGCCTCCTCTTCCTCAAACTAAACAGACCCAGCTCCCTCAAACAATCCTCATATCTGTTCTCCAGTCCCTTGACCAGCTTCGTTGCCTCCTCTGCACCCGCTCCAGCACCTCGATGTCTCTCTTGTACTGAGGTGCCCAAAACTGGACACAGTACTTGAGGTGAGGCCTCACCAGTGCTGAGTACAGGGGGACAATCACCTCCCTACTTCTGCTGGTCACACTGCTTCTGATCCAGGACAAGATGCCATTGGCCACCTTTGCCACCTAGGCACGCTGCTGGCTCATATTTATTTGCCTGTCTATTATAAACCCCATATCCCTCTCCACCAGACAACTCTCCAACCACACTGCCCCAAGCCTGTAGCTTTGCATGGGGTTGCTGCGGCCCAAGTGCAGGACCTGGCACTTGGCCTTGTTGAAACTCATACCATTAGCAGTGGCCTAATGATCCAGCCTGAGTCTCTCTGGAGAGCCTCTCTATCCTCATGCAGATCGACACATCTGCCTAACTTGGTGTCATCTGTAAATTTACTGATGGTAGACTCCATGTCCTCATCAAGATCATCAATAAAGAGGTTAAATAGAAATGGTCCCAACATTGAGCCCTGAGGAACACCACTTGTGACCTGCTGCCAGCTGGATTTAGTACCACTGGCCACTACTCTCTGGGTCCATCCATCCAGCCAGTGCTTGATTCAGCAGATCGTATTCTCATCCAGGTCATGAGCAGCCAGTTTTTCCACTAGAAATCTATAGGGAACAGTGTCAAATGCTTTCCAGAAGTCCAGGTAGACCACATCCACAGCCTTTCCCTCATCCACTAGTTGGGTCATCTTGTCATAGAAGGAGATCAGGTTCATCAGGCAAGATCTGCATTTCCTAAACCCATGCTGACTGGCCCTGATCCACTCGTTGTCCACTATATTGATTTTAAGAGCACTCAAGATATCTGCTCCATGACCTTCCCTGGTACCAAGGTCAGACTGACAAGTCTATAGTTACTTGGATCCTCCTTTCTGCCTTTCTTGTAGATGTGTGTCACATTTGCTAACCTCCAATCCACTGGTACCCCCCCAGTTAGACAGGACTTCAGATAAATAATGGAAAGTGTCTTGGCAAACACATCCGCCAGCTCTTTCAGCACCCTGGAGTGTAACCCATCTGGTCCCATAGCTTTGTGTGCATCCAAGTGGCGTAGAAGGTCCCTGACCACCTCCTCTTTAATCACGATGACCTCATTCTGCTTTCCCTCCCTGTCTCCCAGCTTACGAGGCTGGAGGTCCAGGGCAAAGCTCATTCCACTGCTGAAAACTGAGGCAAAGTAGGCATTAAGCACCTCAACCTTCCCCTCATCCTTTGTTACTGTTTCCCTCTGCATCCAATAAAGGACGGAGATTTTCCCTAATTCTCCTTTTGTTGTTAATAGTTCTCCTTTTGTTCTTAATAGTTCTCCTTTTGTTCTTAGAAGACAACTATTGTGTTGAAAGACTACTATTTAAATTGTGACATCATCTATGACTGCATTAAAGAAAGTTTTCTTTAACTATGAAATATTAATTTACAGTCAATTTGTTTACAACAGACACACATGGTTTCATATTTGATATGAAGCGAGCGATTTCTCACTTTCACCCATTTGCAGTAAAAATCAAGTTGTAAAGGATTCACTATTTAAGAAGAAAACAGTTTAAGAAGAAAACTTCACAGTCACAATTAATTTTAACCCCCTACTTGCTGAGGCCTTTGTAGTCATTATTAACAACTTTTAGGGGGGAAAAAAAATAAAATAAAAATAAAAAATCTATTTCTGCCAGAGTAAGAGATTACATACTTTTTTTGTGAATTGCTAGCATTAAGGGTCTGTCATTTGGATGAAGATGCACCAAGACTGGTGTTCCTATTAAGTCCTGAGGTAGGTATCCCAACAGAGGTACTGCTCTGGAAAAAAAAAAAAAAAATTAAAAGGCAAGTGGAATAAACATATATTTGGTCTTTAAAATGTTTCCATTTTACATTTTCTTTGCTCTTTTTCCTATAAAGACAATGAATTATTTTAATTTTGGGAATGTAGCAGTGCCAACTTAATAGCAGTTCTAGTCTTTGAACAAGGCAGGCTTTGTTTGTGGCATGGTTGGTTTTTTTCTTTTGGTAGCTTTACAAAACAACGTGATCAAACCAACTCAAGAGGTCTACTATAGCAGTTCTTTTCTATGCTGCCTAGCTCTAGAGGACAAACACTTACCCTAGTTTTAAAAGGGCATTAATGAAGTTTAATCTTGTAAAACTCTCATGAAGGTAAACAGTACCCTGATTTATGGTCTGCAAGCCAAGGCTAAGGGTCACAGGATTACTACAGCTGAACTAGCAACAAGGTAGGTAGTTTTCTCAAGTCCTAGTTTTCTCACAGGCAGGTTGAGAGTTCAACTCAAAGGAGCTGCAAGGAAGCAAACTCATTAATTAAAAGAGAGAACTAAAAGTAATGCTGCCAAATTCTTACACGTTATCATTCACCACTTACAATGATGTGAACAACTAATTTATGGGATGAAATAATTTAAATTGATCACTTAAAGCATTCATATTAAGGAGCAGGAGTGAAAGCTCACAGACATCAGCTTGTGCTTTACCCTAAAAGCTAACGATTAAAAAAAAAAAAAAAAACCACTTTGGAAAAAAAAAATAATGCATTAGAATCAATGCTACTCAGTAACGTTTAAGAAGTTGCCAGATGCCAAGTCATCTTGTCAATTCAAAGTACTGTGTATCTTCCCCCCAGACCCAATCATTGGCAAAGGTGCAGGAGCAGAGAGGTACTCAGGATCTGAACAGCTCTGATGAAGAATTTGGCCTCAGTGCACCACCAACACAGGATCTGCGCTATGCTGGAACTGAAAAGCACTATGAGATCAATGCCTTCAACACTGCACTTCCAATAACTCACTGTAATTAGATCAGTTCACCAAAACATCAAACATACCCTTCTGGCAAAGAGGTCAAGATATTCAGGGGAAATGAGGACAGCAATTAATGCCTTATTATTTAACTAATTCCTTCAATAATAAGTCTTAAAAACTTGTGGATTATGTAAAGCAACAACTTAAAGCTGAACCTGTCACGAAACACATATCAAATCATATTGTTTGGACATACCAACATTAAAGATGCTGCCAAGTTCAAACCACTTAAGAGAGGTTATGCTGCTAGGGGAGTTGACAATACTAATCAAATCTAACTGACTTCAGTTAGGACTTCAACAAATAATGTTGTAAGTAGTAGAAGAAAGCACAAGTTTTTGCTCAGCACTGTTCCTATTCTTTGCCACCTGCTTTGTGAAATCCTGACAAACACTACATTTGCTTGTGCTGTGACAGAACACCTACCACCCTCAAAGTGATCAAGTTTTAAACTGTTATTTATTAATCTATTATAAAGTAGTGGAAGAATTTGCATCTTTCTATGAAAAACAAACAAACAAATAACAGCAACAAAAAAAAAAAAAGAGTAACAAAAAACCCAACCCCGAAGCATTTTTTAACTGTTATGATCACTGGAAGAGCCAGGGATCTAGAATGTAACACTAATGAGTCGACTGAGCTGGACTCGCCTGTTTCGATGAAAAGCAGGCTTCCAGGAGCTTCCCACAACTACCAGAAAGAGTTAAAGATGGAGTTAAATTTTCTTGGAGGTGCCAGACAATAAAACTATGGCAGTGGCCCCAGACTACATTCTGGGAGGCTTACACTGGATGTTAGGAAAAGCTTGTTAAAGTGAGTAGTGCAACACAGGAACAGTTTCCCATACAGCATGTGCAAATCTGCATCCTTGGAGGTTTTCAGGCATTATTCAGACAAGGTCACAGCTGACCTGACTTCAATCTGGGCAACAGTTTCATTTTAAGCAAAGGGATAGCACAGAAAGCTCCAGCAGTCCTGTCCAACTACCATTTTTGTGATCATATAATGTTGTATATACTTAATTTACTATCTACTAGAGGCAGTACCTCAGCATCATTATGCTTCCTCATAATGAATAACTTAAAATCATTAAGAGTTTAAGTTAATAAACTCATTTTATGAGTGCAAACGCACATAAGGCATAAGAATGGCTGATGAGGAGAGGCAGCAAGTTTGTGTTTTACAGAATGACATTTAAAGTGTCAAAAAAACATGACTAAGAAGTCTCTTCATAGCAAATTAAATAGTAAACTGCTTTAAATTAATTTACTAAGGTCACTCCACTGTGAACTATAAAATTAACTCTTTATGTTATGTTATGAACTCTTTACACCCATCATACACATCAAGTATCAAAAACATGTCAAAGACAAAAATATACAGAAATGATCCGTTTAATTTCAGGAAAATATTTATTTTTTCTTAACATATTCTATGCAGAGAGATATCCACTTGCAGGTGTAAGCATTCTTCAAATCCATGAACATATATTAATTACAGAATTAACTTTATTTTATGCAAGTCAGGCAACAGTTTCAGCATTATATTATGAACAATTTTCACTTGACAGCAGGTGTTCAGTTGTAGATTTTAAAATATTAGACTCTTTCTCCAATAATCTATTATTCTGTGCATTCCACCCAACCCTGGAAAGCTTAAAAGTAATAAACTGCCTATGCATACTTTGGTAAACAGTTAGCTGGCTGCTAATGCTCTCAGGAGTTAAAAATTAAAAGCAAAATCAACCACACAGATCACAAAAACAGAAATAAATGAAGCTAAATTCTAATATCAGATTAAGATCAACCCTCACCAGGAGCATTCAAAAGTTGTATTTGAGAATAAGTCACAACACCAGACTAATAGGAAAGAAACTTCCATAACAGCCACAGGGAAGGAATTTACTGATTAAGGGCAAGGCTCTCCGTTCAGTAATACTGCCACTTGTGTTAAGTGACTGCTGGAAATAAATGTGCTGGGGGTGCACAGAGAAAGGGAAGTTTTACCTTGTGAGAGTAGTCTATTTGCAAAGATAAACCCACCCTGTGAAGATGCTGTTGGCTTGGAGCATTTGTGGGAATGAGGGATAGAGAAAAATCCATTAAGAGGACAGAACTATACTGGACTAAGTAGCTCTTTTGTCAGCTTAAGCTCTTCAGAGAGACTGTATAAATCATACCATTGAAAAAGTTTTGTCAGTATTGCATAGCCTTCTATCCTGCAGGAACTCTTCACACTAAGCCACAATGTCTATCCACAAAGTTAGACAAAACCAATCGTACCTTAAAGTCCAAACTTACCCTCAATGATTGTCATTGTCATCTTCTATAGTAATCTCCAATACCTACCTTCCAAAATCCTTATTTAATACAAGCAGGTACACTACAGTAATACTGATGTGCCTGATCTCTCTGCAGATAAATTGTCTCAAAAGTCAAACAGTAATTTTTTACCTTATTGACTCCATCTTAGCTAAACTTCCCAATAACCTCTTTTCCCCCAATCTCTTTTCTGCTGCAGTCACATAATTTTATAATCCCACACAGACACCTTAATTAAACCCTAAAAACACCCGTAAAGATACTGGATAGCTTACTTATCAGTACATGGAAAAAGAATAGTTTTTCTAAGTTACCTTTCATCTACATCCTGGAACAAACAGGTTGGTGTGTGTGTAGTTGTAAAAATTCTTTTATCAGGAGGAATTCTGGGTGCTGAGA
The DNA here is from genome assembly GCA_025345505.1 of Todiramphus chloris collaris. NCBI lineage: Eukaryota > Metazoa > Chordata > Aves > Coraciiformes > Alcedinidae > Todiramphus > Todiramphus chloris. The sequence continues at coordinate 511,710 of JANVCC010000030.1, read as the reverse complement.
GAAAAAATAAAAGCAGATTAACAAGTGAGTATTTTTGCCTGCATAAAATACTTCAAGCTTCATGTTTCTGTGAAACATTAGAGAAGACCAAAGACCAAAGGCATATAGGAAAGCGGCTTACTAGCTCACAGACTCTCAGCAAGGGCAGAGAACAGAACCAATTACCCTTCACTTTAATAAAACTTGAGGTCACTGACAGTAACTCATATCATTTGCTTTCTTAGGCTGAAATTCAGTTGTGCTACATTGCATGGAAATTCCTTTAGCAGAGCATAGAACAGTTTTCACTTTCAGGAAACCAAATTAGCCTTTGTGCATGCAAAGGATTACCTTCATAACCAGAATGTACTTTTTCTGCAAGCAACACACAGCAAAGCTGGTCCTCTGCTATTTCCGGATCTTGCACTTTGATAAGGTAAGGAGTCATCCGAAATGGGTGATAGCAAATCTCACTTTCATGCTCCTTTCCAGCACTAATAATTAAACAGAGTTAATTATTTCGACAGATTCATCTTATGCTAAACATTTTAATTTATCTATTGTAATTTCCTCATGACACAAGGACTGCATGATAGCTCCTAAAATAGCACCCAAGAACTTAACTTCCTGAATTATTTTTTTCTTAGAACAGAAGCTAATTCTGATACCATCCTTTGCATACAGTAAATAAGTTGTCCTCTCTATTGCCCGAAACAATCCCTTCAAATTGAAATCTGATCAAAAAATAAATAGGAGGTGGGGTTTTAAGTTATTTTGTTGATTCAATTATCTTAAACTGTGACATTATACCCTTCAGAGTTGTATTTTATGAAGACTTCTATATCCCTTTGGTTAACAAGACCTTCTTTTACTCAGTGTGGATCCCCATTTAAAAAGAATGGAGACTCAGAAATTTTTACCTATAATAACAGTTGTTTACTTATATAAGAATCCAAAGCATAGTAATGAAAAGAACCAACCATTTCTACAGTAATCAAAACATACATAAATTTCAGTTGTAATAAGTTTGTAACAGCACAGCTCTATAAAATTAATGCTTTTGGAACCAATGTTAGTTGGATTAAAAAAAAAGTCTACAATAACATCAGCACTACTTTCATGGTACATCCAATCCAATGCTCAGGAACAGTGCATTGTCTCTAAGGTCTACTCATACCTTAAAGATAAATACTTATTTACTGCTGAATCAATTAAGTGATAGGATCCACAATTTTTGTTTTCAGAAATGCTACCAAAGGGGCAATAAGCAGCAAGAAATCAAACAGCAGAAGAAAGAACATGGAGTAAGTTGCCAGCATTTCCTAAATACAAGCAAGTAAAGGGAGAGGAACAAGAAAAGAAGAAAAGCAAAACCAAAGGAACTGTGTCATCTAGTAACTGTAATAGAGATCAGTCAATTTATCCTCTTGTATCTTTGTCTACAGACCACTTGAGATAAATTTAAGATTAGACATTAGTCTCCTAAATTGAAAGCATCTTTGTAGAAGGTGCTGAACAGAACAGTTCACTGAAGACTTTTCACAGCAGTAGAAGATACCAATTCAGCTTCCTTTATGGTGCAAAGGTTAATATTCACACAGATTAAACTTCTAAGATGCAACTTCCTTAAATCACTTTACAGCCTTCTCTGTAGCTTCTAGAAGTTACACACCATATGGTTCTTATAAAAGTCAAATACTTTTGTAATGCATGGTTTCATAACCTAACACTAAGCTTTTTGTTGTCTTACCTGATGCGACAGAAAAAAGATTTCTCTTCCATGCAATCCTGGGTGGAAGACTCTGGAAATATTAAACATATTTCATAAATTACAAATTAATATGAGATTATCATTTAAGGAAAAAAATATCTCAGTTTAAATATCATAAAGACTGAATTCTTTAAAAAGTTTACATCCTCTGAAGTCTCTGTGTGTATTTGCTGAACAATATACTTCATAAGCAACTAAATCTGAACACTGCTCAGCTTCCAAGGCTGGCATGTGAACCACAGTTGCTTATTAAACTTTTTACCAAAAATGTATCTCCAATTTGCAGAGTTTACTCTTATCAGCTTTTCCACTATACTTTATAGTGTTGACAAAAAACATTTGCATATATGGGACCCCTAAATTTGACCCTTTTCCTAGAAAGGTACTAGGACAGCTAGACCATAAAATACACTTACCACCCCATCCCCCCCCAAACTTATTTTTCATTAAGGCTTCCTCCCACCATTTAAACTCATTTCCCTCCTTTTCCAGAGTAGCCACAGACTGATTCTCAAGGCAAGCTGTGGTCTTTCAAAGGCCTCATTGTTGCAATACTTTTGGATATTATATTCTATGGCAGCTGATACATGGGGCAGTGTGCACAGTTCCACTTACTGCATTTTTGAAATTTGAAGCTATACACAAACATAATAGAACTACAGAAAATGTTTCAGAAAAAAAGAAATGCATAACTGAATAATATCTGCAATTAGGATCACATGGTCAGAATTCAACATTGATCCTGTTTTGAGTGAGAGGTTGGACTACAGACCTCACAAGGTCCCTTCTGAGCTGCTTTACGTATGCATTACTTAGTATATATTTATAGCTAATGGTTTTTTTCAGATTAAGTATATATATTGTATATTAAATATAATCACACACTGAAATAATAGACAGTATACAATGTAATAGAGTTTCAAATATTTATAGCAGACCTTGAATTTCAAGTGTTTGCTTAAAATAGCCGGCAGCCATTTCTCAAGTCCTAACAGCTGTAGCTATACCAGTAAAACAATCCTCCCACAAACAAATACCAAGTGCCCAAAGACATCCTTCACCATTAGCATGTGTAGCATCATTTTTATAAGACTAAAAGAACAGAGACAGGATCACACATGGTGAATGCACAGTGATGGCAGCTGAAGTGCATCTTTCTAAACTGTAATGGAAGTGTCCAGTATTCAAATCATAACCATTTTCAAAGGAAGAAGGCACAATAAAATAGAATCATAGAATGCTTTAGAATGGAAGGGACCTTTAAAGGTCATCAATTCCAACCCCCTTGTGGTAAGCAGGGACATCTGCAACTGGAGCAGGTTGCTTCAGAGCCCTGGCCAATCTGACCCAGAATGTTTCCAGGGATAATGCATCGACCACCTCTCGGGGCAACTCATTCCACTGTTTCACCACCCTCAGCCTAAACAATTTCTTCCTTATAGCTAGTCTAAACCACCTTCTTTTAGTTAATACCCCTTGCCCTGCTGCAACAGGCCCTTTATTATCCCCCTTATATCTGAAAAGAAATTTTCAAGGAAAAACAGTCATTTGATTGCTAGTAAGAAAACCTACTATTCAACATGAATACTTAGTGTTCATTCATCATTTGGATGAAAGGGGCATGAGAACCAATAAACAAATTATTTTCAGTAGACTCTGAGCCAACAGACAAGGCCTGATGATTTATAAAATTGTGTTACACACCTAGTCTCATTCAGAGATGTTCTAGGAAGGCACTTGTGTTATGCCCTCAAAAAGCAACGGAGAAGGATGGAAGGGTGTTAAAACGTGTTCAAGTACTTGTATTTGCACGACTGAAAGAAGGTAACGAGAAATATCTGCTGTTTGGACCACTCACCAGCTCTATTGCAAATATTCCACGATGGTAATCTGTATGGGGTAGTAGAAGTATAAAACACACTGACATCCTGAGGTGCCAAGAACTCCACAAATTTGGCATTTTTAAAATAACCCCTCTTACAACGGAGAATAGAAGCAGCTTGATCAGAGATGTACAAAATTTTCCCAGTAATCAAAGAAACAGCTACAGCAAACATATCCTAAAAACAAAAATCTCAAATTATTTAGACAGTTTAAAACATTCTTCAATACAGTTTATGTATTTCTGAGAAAAAAACATTTAAGATATAAAAGCATTAATAAGGTTAAAATATATATTAAGGAAATAGTGTTAAACCACATCTGTTGAGGGAGCAATAAAATAACCTCCTTAAGTAGACTCAGACAATACCCTTTTTGAACTATGCAGTAAGAATAATACACTAGCATCTTACTGAGTTGCAAGCCCTCAATATCATTGCCTTAAGTTTTATGATGCAGAATGAATTTACAAATTAAGAATTAAAGTATTTCCAGCTATAAAACTGCACATTTTCCTTGTGTTTGTCACAGGCATATTTTACGTTCATGAAATTTGAGTGTTTTGTAAAAGGCTGTTTATGTTAGCTTGACTACCCACTGCAAAATTAAAAGAAAGTGCTCTAAACCACTTGGTAAAATAATGAGCAGACTGATGAAATGTAAATTTCTGCGCAGCCATACATGCACCCCACTCGTATCCTCTCACGTTGTTCTCCTTGACAAAGAAGCGCTTCCTGCGTCATAACCTCTAGTGCTCTATCCACTGTTGTTACACACAAACTTAAGAGCTGTCGTCAGAACACTGGTTTCACAAACTCAAATGCTTCAGATCAATTGAACAATGTTTACAATAGCTGACTAAGTTCTCACTTCTACTCCAGACTTCCTATTTATTTTAGCTCATGAGCAACCTTTACTATTCATCCATACAACAAAATCCACCTACTTCAAGGTAGGGAACATCCCCCATCAGGCCATTATTTTATTGTCAGATGCGTAAAGAAAATTAAAAATAGTGGAGAACAGTCTAATAAGTAGTCTAATTACAGTTTAGATGTAATTATTTTTTGAAGACTCCGGTATCTACCACCAAATTACACAGTAAGCCTACACCAGTTCCAAAGACGGACAAATACCAGAGAAGAGGACATGACACACAGCGATTCCAAACCTTTGATCACAGTAAGAACTGCTGAAACATCAAATAACCCCTGCTGCTAAGGATAAGCTGAAACAATACACAGCATCACCTGACTAAAATCTGGAAAGAGTTACTCTCCAATTTTAGCAGATCTTCTAAAATGAAAACTAACGATGTCTCGCGGTGCATCACATGGATGTTGAGGTATATCATATCATCCTCTCTAAGCATGAGGTGCAATTCAGAGGACCAAGGAGCTTAGACTACTCATTTCCCATGTAACCGACAGAAAAAAGCTCAGATAAAAGTGTTATTGGCAAAGTCTGCGAAGGATCAGTTTGTACTCAACATGCCCCAGAAGGCAAAAGCCAGCTTCTTCAGCTTATTGGCCTAGATACCAGCTCTTACCTTGTCAAAAAAAAGTATGCCTGAAAATTCCAGTTCTAGAAAACATTTTCAATACACACTGTAGACTTGAGTCACCATACTCACTGCATTTTTCATGATGTATTCTGAGGTTATAGTCTCAACTTCTTCCACCGTGTAAGATGACACATTGAGTCCAGCAGGCTGCGATTCATTAATCATCAACAATTGGTAATACTCCTCATTGGCTACATGAGAATATTAAACAACTTTTATTCAGAATTAAACATTCATCAATAAACATCCAGCCTGGAAGTAGTAAATGGCCAAAAGTTTTTTTGGCATAAGGCAGCAGGGAAATCTAGGTACTACTTCAAGTTAGTTTTTCCTTGTTACAGCTTTCACAACAGTAACCCGAATAAATTTACCCACCTTAAGATAGTCATATGTGAGTGACTGTATATTTTGGTCTGTCTGACAATTCAAATAGTATAAAATTGTAAATTGTTTGCAACTTAATTTTCTAACTCAACAAAATACCAGTAAAATAGCAAGCACTTATCTGCTTTAACTCCCGAAGGAACACAAGTTAACAGCCAACAAATCGGAACACCATGCAAACATGTTTAAAGAGCTTTTGAAACATAATAAACTTTGCTTTACACAGACAGCCACATTTAAATTCCTACTTTAAATGTTTAATTTTATCCACGAGGGCTTTATCTAGGCAGTATCACACTTCATTACCTTTAACTTGTTTAATGCTTTTAAGGGCGTATTTCAATGTCGTTAGGACACTAGATTTGCCTTTAATTCTCTTTTCTGAAGGAAGGTGAGCTTTCAGCTCTTGTAATGTTTTCAGCAATTCCTTTTGTGTTTTGGCCTTAGTGGACTGCTCACTACTGCAAGATTAAAGACAAAAAAATAAAACGTCACTTGAATGCTTGAAGTGACACACCATCCTCAGAGAAGCCCAAATGTACTGACTTGTCACATACCTACATTTCTACAGCTAGCCACGTTAACTTTTCCAGTACTTAGTATCAACATTCAGAACTTAACACTATTCTTAAATTAGCTAGAATCACTTACAATGAAAGATTTACCACCACCTGAAGTCTCATTGTAAATACACTCTGTATGTGCAACAGTACATATACCCAAGCACCAGAGAATTTTTTTTTTTTTTTTTTTTGCCACAGTCTCCCTCCTCCCTTTTTAGTGGTATTTTCCTTAGTTCCTTTCAAATTCAAACTCATAGAAATGTTCATGGACTTCAAAGGAGAGAAGCAGGAGGTCCATTCAAGTCTTCACCTCCTGTTCGAGCAGGTTCTCATAAGAAAGGTCCCTGAAAAGGGAATGGCAGTGGGAGAGCATCAAGTTAACAAAACAAACTGAGAAATCCTTGGAACAACCTATCCCAGTTAAGCATGGCAATACATAAAATAAGGAAACTTGACTAAATATGTAGGATAAAGAATCAGAGGAGGCTGGAGACAGAAATTGCATTCACATTTCTCAGGTGCATGTTCAGAAGTGCCGTCTCGGTGCAGACGGTCAAACTACAGAGATTATCAGAGACTCCTGCCAACATCAGAAAATTATTGCCTTCCTTTGCAATTCCTGATACCTCTCTCCGTTATTAAGAGGTGCTGACAAAATCAAAAAGGAAGATAAAAGGAGGTAAGGGAAGGGAGGAGGAGGAGGATGACAAAGATGGGTGGCAGGTGGGTAGGAAGCAATTAAAAATGAAAAATCACCTGGTCTTTCTCATTGGAGTAGATTTTAAAAGCTAATCAGTCACAAGAATGAAGAGGATTCTAGAGCTTTTCTTAAACCTTCCTGAAAATAAATTCTTTCCCATCAAAAGAAAAGCCTTCTGTTACCACCTGATTGCCACGGCTGGTAGTCTCTAAGAAGTTACCCTAAGAACTACTGTATAGAAACAAGTCTTGTCAACTGCACCACCCTGTCTGAAGTGGTCAATAAAGCATTTTCAGCTTCCAGGCAATTTTCAAGAGGATTTCTGAACATTTTTCAGGGAAGTTTGAAAAGCTCCTTCATGTAGATCACTGATTCAACAGGTGCCGGGTGTATTTCACCAAAAATGCTTGGAAAGTAACAAAGCTGACTTGTACTAGAGAACACACATTGTTCTTGCTCACATCACAATGTACTAAGAGAAACATAGTGTTCACTTAATCAGTGGTCATTTTTGTACTGAGAAATAATGACAAAGGATAAGACAAAAGAGTATGGTACTCCCTTGGGAAACATTCTCTTCATGCTGTATATTCAAATCACATCTACAATGTGGCTTGACAGTTTGGACTGATGCAATAAAACAGGGCCTTGTTAATAGAAGAACCCTCTACGCTGGCAGCAGAAAAGGAGAAAAGGGAAAAACATTATGAAATAACTGAGCATATTGCTGGTTTTGTACTCTCTGAGCAGGCTTCGTGAGGGCGGTCACTCTTGCAAGAAAAGAAACCTTTCCAGATTAGCCTACAGCACCAGCAAATGCAGAAGATGAGCCTCCTTGGAAAATAAGTTATGCAACTTGAACATGTTTTTCCAAAGATCAGTAGTGCCAGGCAGAGTAGCCAGCCCCAGGGAAGGTGTGACTTGCAGAGGACAGAATAATCAAGTGCTAGAAAGAGTGGATTTTTCAATTTTGCTTTTTGTGGACAGTGAACTGTGAAGGTACCTACAGATATAAAACTAAGTAGTTGGTGTCTATATTGAATCCAAAGCCCAGTATTCTTTGAATTGAAGACTAAACCTATAGATTATCAGCCTTTTTTAGTCTTCTCTTTAAAGAAAATTCTCAGGATTAGTCTCCCATTCCCAAAAGACAATCAGATTCTGCTCTGTAACCATCTAGCACTGTGCCTGACAGCTGGAGAAAACTGGATTCCTGTTTATTTCTGAGCAGAGAGCTATTAATGTAATCTAAAATAAAGGGTTATTGGGAAAACTGTAATAAATAACTCCCCAAAAATCCTACAATGAAGAAAATTCAATCTATGGGAAAGGAAGATTCAGAAATGCCTTTGGTTCACTCTTTTGTACTACGAAACACGAACTTCAGAACACAACTTCCAATTGAAAATGCAGCATGAGATGACATCTCCAGGTGTCTGCAAGGCAGACACAGAAAATATGTTCATCAAGCACCAAATGGTGCAAAGGAGTAATTCTAATTTACCACTTCTCTATGAACTGCTTCAGGTAGAAGTGCTTTCAGGTGGGTATGTGTAAGGTAGGGGTCTTAACACTGTAATGTGATAGCTAGATAGCCTTGATCTGCCCAGGATAAGGTTTGTGGTCTCCTGATCAGAAGCTGACTAAAAAAAAAAAAAAAAAAAAAAAAAAAAAAAAAAAAAAAAAAAAAAACAAAAAAGAAAAAAGAAAAAAAAGAAAAAAAAAGAAAACAAACAACAATAAAAAAATAACACAGTAGGGCACTCTGAAGTGTCCAGATTTGAGCCTTCAATGCCACCAGGTTTCTCAAGTCTATCAGGGTCAGAAGCAAAGTTCATACAGAGGGATTCCTGCAGCTGATGCTCGTTTATCCTTACAGACTTGAGGCTTGAATCCTAGCGAATGGAACACAGGAGAGGCAGATGATATGGCTGCTGAACATCAGAACACATCCAACTCAGTGGGTGAATTCTGATGTTAAACCACTACTTGGTTGTCCCCAGGCAAGGACTTCAGTCTAAATTCTGAAGAGCATAAGATTTAAAGAAAAGCTTGAAAACCAAAACAAAATAAAACCACACACAACACAGGAGCTGAAGATACATTCAGTGTGAACCACAAGAAATAAAATTACAAAGTTAGGCTGCTAAATCAGAATAAAGTAAGATGATTTGAAAGATTATCAAACAACTTGCATGGAACAGCAACAAGAAGCTTTAGTTTAACCAAGTGGTTAATAGGACATGCTACTGATCATGGACAGGAAAAGAATCTAAGATAGGATTTCTTGTCTACTCCAAGTTTAACCAAAACTAAAACCCAAAACACAACACTATTTAGTTCCCATCATTTAGCATTACTTATATATAAATGAAAATATATGCACATTAATTTACCTGCATCCACTGCTAGACTGATTGTGTTCAGAGTTTGCAATCATCAGACTAAATGCATTTGAGCTTGAACTAGAATAAGGAAAGACGGAAAGAGATTAACATCAGTAAACCTAAAAAACAACTTTTAGTTCATTTTAACTTTATATTTTCCTATTAATGACTGGCTACCTAGGAAAAAATAAAACAAACCAAACTTGAAAAGTTTCTGCCTGGTATAACAAATGGAAACTATAGCTGTTAAACATTTGTCTAAGAAGGTTCTTCTTACAGTGGCTTTGCTCTGTACACTAAGCTATTTAAAAGCTGAAAATAGCATGATTGCAGCCTTACACATTAAAATAGACTGGCACTTTTTGATAAACAATTATAGAAGTTGGTTTACAAGAAAATATATAAATAAGGCTAATTAAACACACAATAATGAGAAAGATTCAAATGAAGCTGGCCTCACGGAAGTCTAGAGACCTCTTTATGCCTTATAATATATTACACAATTTACATCATATGAGAGTACAAGTTAATTAGAACACTCGGCTTCATTCTGCAGAAACACTTTATACCATAGTTATTATTCCAAAATTAGATTCAAATGCAAAAAGCCTTCAGTGCCAAAAATAAAAGTGAAATTTATTTAATATTAGCTACTACCTTTTATGACAGTCTGAAGACTCCATAAGCATTGCTGAATCTTTCCCATTTTCATCAGATTCATGGCCATGAGAATCATGCCCACTTGAGTAGTTTTCATTTGTGTCATTTCCACTGAAGTCATTTCCACTGGATCCACTGCTCATTTCAATATCTTCCTGAAGAACTTCATGAGAGTGTTCAGGCTTTGTCTGAATTTCTGGATCTTCAGCAATCATCTGGCTATGGTTATTTGCAAGTCCAGAATAATCACTCATCTTCTCTTGCTCTTTTAAGGAGAACGAGGAAGAAATGTTTTCACTGATACCAGGTCGCTGCTCAGGGTTCTGCTCCTCAGTGCTAGAGTAGAACCCCCTGAACTTGATAGAGTCCATGGGACACTCATTAGAAACACTGCCAAGATCAAGAGCAAATCAAGCCATATTCAGAATTTTCTCTCTGTACAAATTCTCTTTGGAAGTACAGACCCACAGATCTGAGGAGGAAGGGAGGGAAAAAAAAAAATTATCTTCCTGTTTGTCTTTGCAGACAAACTGGAATTCTCACCAACTGACGAAATTAAAAGCGGTAACTGATATTCACAGTTAATATATTCAGCATTTGACCTAACAATATTTTATTGTGGAACATGTCTTTATTTTATAGTAAAAACACAAAAAGAAGTGGAATCAACATGAAAACCTCACTTGTTTTCTATTCTACTACTTACAATATTTGACAATTTTACTGCCTGCATTTGGACAATAGCTATTATTATTTTCAGTCAAACCATTCCCCTGGCTTCTGGTTTACCTTGGTAAACAAAAAGATTCCATTCAGACATCAAAGGATTCCTTATTTAGTTTGGAGATTGTTTGGGGTTATTATTTTTGAAGTACATAGTACTGTTTGGTTTTTTCTTTTTAGATCAGTTCTGCCACTTTGACCTGTTGTTTATTTCTTTGTACAAGAGACACTTGTAGGTAGGTAGACTGAATATACAGTAGGAATACAGAAACTAAGGACACAAACCTGCTTATTTATCAACAAAAATTGTAAGACACAAATAAGCCTCAGAATACTCAGAATACAACAAAACAATCAAACAGAAACCAAACAAACAAAAAAGTAAAAGCAGGTTGGGTTTTTGTTTGTTTTTAAGCAAATTCTAACGTATCAGGCTCAAAATCAGAATCTATATGCAACCGAATTAAGAAGAGAGTAATACCGACGAGCCATCAAAGTACTAGAGAGCAGTTCAACCTTATGAATAAAATAAAGATATTTAATCTGTCTCATTTCAGCAACCTGTAGAGGCAACAATACTGCAAAACCATGAACTAAGAGTCTCTGAACAATGTAATTCATCATCAGAGTGGGGAAAAAAAAGGTATGTTGTTTTTAAACCAACAGAACCATGTTTGTTCTTTGCTCTTTAAATATTCAAGATTACACTTGTTGACTAATAAATTTGTCGCTGGAATAACAAAGTCAATAAAAAGTTATGCAATTAAGTTTTGCTACTGTTAACTGCATCAGTTTCTCTTTAAAAACAATATATATTAAATTTTTTACAAAGTCTGTAGAAGAAAACATTAATATTCATCTAACAATTTAACTCCCCTCCCACCCCCCAGAAAACATTGAAACTATTTTCTTACCCTCCTAATTGCTGCTTTTGCAGACATTTTACATTTATTTTTATTTTTTTCAGAACAAAATGCTACTCGTCTCCTTGTTTGGCCAAAGTAATATGCAAGATATCTGTTTTCATTTGAAAGAGGAAGTGTAGTTTAAGGACATTCATTTAAGCTATCAGTAGTGGTATGCAAATATAAGTAAGTATTTATTTCTTTACACAGTTATTCATTAGTACTTCATTATAGGCGATGATAAAAACCTCCTTTGGCTAGAATAAAATATACCAATATTTCAGTTCTCAATGTGTTCAAGTACTCTAATCCAGACTAAACAGGCAGCCTATTATGCTGTTGTACTGAGCAGTAGTATACAGGCAGTAAATTACACTTTAGTAGGTCTAACAGTTTTTTCTGGACTAAGTAAGCCACTTCTGTCTTAAACTTACATAACTGTAACAAGCAATAAAAGAATATTTACTGTCAGATGAAACTCTAGCATTATTTCACAAGGGCACATACTCTGGTGGACAATGATTAACTAGATCAGACAGTTCTCATCTAATCTCTCCGGCAGATAGAGCTCACACTTTCACTTGCCTTACTTGAACATTTTAATGAAGTGCTGCCTCTGTATATGGTCTACTCTTGACACACACACTCCTAATGAGCCTGACTGGTTAGTGGTACCCATGCTACCACCTGAGGTATCATGGCCTGTGGTGGACAATGCAGGGCAGCCACAACTCATTCTGTCTGAGAGTGACTGAACATAGCAAAGGGCTCAGAAGAGTGACTACAGACGGTGGCACTGGGAACACCTCTGTGGACAGCACAGGACACAAACCTGTTACTATCAAGGTAAGGAGCATTTTATAAATTTGTTAATCCATTATCACCCAGGCAATGCCCTTACCATACTTCAAGTACTGCAGAAATAAAAGCACCTGTCTGGTTAAATAACTGAGCCCACTCTCAAAAAGCTGTTTCTCATGTGTCATCAGTACTATTACTCTCAGAGAGCACTGAGGTTCTGAAGAGGATTCAGTGCATGAATGTACTCCAGCAGACTGTGCAGCTAGCAATAGGATGGCTTTTTACATTCTCTGTAAAGGTTAAAGGTAACCTTGGAGATCATCTACAGCATTTTGTTCACCTCAAAAGTTTTATGCATATCAAAGTTACACTAATTAACCCCACTGTGATTAAATAAAACCTTGCGGAAAAAAGACAGCCACAGCATCACCTGAAAAGTGACATGTAGGAATTTAACGTGAGACTGAACATTCCTCATACTATGTTATGTACCCAAGGGAGGGGTTTCCTCCTATTTTTCTGACAAAGTGCTACTTAGAAAGAGCTTTACATACAAGAGAAAAAACATGCTACCATAACCTAAACACTACCTGCTAGTAAACTATGTTATATGATTTCTTTAGAGGTAGGGAAAAAAGCCCTCAAAAAGAACCCAAACAACTTTGAGCTGCTATACTTACATCCCTTAAAGAGAACTGTATAAATCACTACTGATAAATTCATAAGCATGAACTGTCAAGAAGGTAGACTCTTAGCATAACCCTGAATTCTCCAAAGATAATTAGCCTAATGTTACAGTAATGCATATATCAGAAAAGCTGTGCTATGTATGGGAAGAGCAATGATTGTACCACGGGTTTCCTACGCTGAATGCGAACATTTTGTATTTCAGTCTTTAAGCGGGAGCAATCTCTTCTAAATTCTGAAGCAAAAGAGTATTACATATATCATAGTATTTTCAGCCACAAGAGTTCACAGAATCGCAGAATGTCAGGGGTTGGAAGGGACCTCGAAAGCTCATCTAGTCCAACCCCACTGTGAGAGCAGGATCACCTAGAGCAGGTCACATAGGAACGTGTCCAGGAGGGTTTTGAACATCTCCAGAGAAGGAGACTCCACAACCTCCCTGGGCAGCCCGTTCCAGTGTCTGTCACCCTCACCAAGAAAAAGTTTCTCCTTATCTTTACATGGAACCTCCTATAGTTCCAGCTTGCCACCCAAAGACCTGCCAACAAATATTGTTTTAGAACAACCTTACCATGGAAAGTTATTTTGCAAAAGTCTTTCCTATAACCTTTGAAAGTTTGAGTGTCAGTTTTTTGTGCCAGCATGTAGTCTCTTACAGATTGAAATTCGGAGCTGTTAAGCTATCAATGAGTAATTTTTTCCATCTCCAAACATCATCTGTTGTCCCATCTCCTCTCTTCTTTCCCCAACACCTAAGCTACCTTCTGCCAGGTATATACAGGAAACTTCAATAGCACTTGCTTAGGTGGGAAAGAATCATTCCCAAAAATATAAAAACTGTCCAATAACTTTTCAGGAATTTCCTGTGCCTCCACAAACTAGAGCTGAGTAATTCAGTGACAGCTGAGATTTTAAGCAATGAGTTCAAGTTAAGAGAATCACCGACAGAAAAGAAATAGGTATGTGCCTATAGAAGATACCATATGAATCTTCCTTCTCTTGATACCTGGCAGAAACTCGTGTTAGGAAACATTTGTGTTTTGTTTCTTCTGTCTAACTAGCAACACACCAAATCTTCAACAGCTTTGCCCACAGTATGTACCTAAGTAGTTCCTACATAACTACATGACAGGGACTACAATTTGGAGGCAGAGGACAATGGTGCCAGAAACAAAAATTAGTATCTTGGTAATGTAGAAGATACAAGTTTGACCTTTTTAAAGGTATCTTTTGAGAAGAACTGGCTCAATTCCTTCAGGTGGAATGGTGTCCTTAAGCACGACTGGAAGATTAATGTCACTGAAAGTCAGTACTGCTTAAAATTTCTTCCCTTTCAACATCTCAAAAGCCATAGTGCTAGAGGCACATACCAGAGTAAGGAATATAGGAAGAAGAAATAGGAAGGTACAAGAAAAGAATTTTGATAGATGTCCAAAAGCTTCTGAGGAAAGAAGGAAGGGAAGTGCTTCTAAAACAAGAGCTTGTATAATAAATTTTAAAAAGCCAACATTCCCCAAGTAGCAATGTTAATATATGTATGGTAAATTTGAAGAGATTTTCTAAGAGATTGGAATAACTGTGAAAAAAAGAAGAGACTGGCAATTACCCTACACAATGCTCTGGGCCCACAATTTTAGGTAAGAACTGAGGGCAATTTTAGGTAAGAGGAGGGCAACAAAGCTGGTCAAGGGACTGGAGAACAGGTAATATGAGAACCATTTGAAGGAGCTGGGTCTGTTTAGACAGGAAGAGGAGGCTGAGGGGAGACCTCATCACTCTCTGCAACTACCTGAGACGACACTGTAGAGAAGCTGGTGCTGGTCTCTTCTCTCAGGTAATTAGGGACAGAACCAGAGGGAACGGCCTCAAGATGAAACAAGGTAGGTTTAGACTGGACATTAGGAAAAAATTCTTCACAGAAAGAGTGGTGAGATATTGGAATGGGCTGCCCATGGAGGGGGTTGAGTGGCCATCCCTGGATGGGTTTAAACATCGCTTGGATGTGGTGCTGGGGGAGATGGTCTAGGGGTGAACTTGTAGAGTAGGGTTAATGGTTGGACATAATGATCCCAAGGGTCTTTTCCAACCTAAATGATTCTGTGTGATGCACCTGGCTAGACTCCAGTTTCAGCCAGAGGAAGACTAAGTGGAACATCTGCATGCATATACAAGCACCACAGAAACACTTCAGGAGCACAGAGGGTCAGTCGTCCCAGAGAGATTAATTAACATTGAAACTAATCTCAGTCCAAATGCCATAATAAATTGCACACATTAATTCCACTTCTATGCTTGAATAAACTTCCAATCAATAAACAAACAAGAACAAAAAGGTAAAAGCCAGCAAGCTTTCCCAGACTGAGGTTCTCTCCTGGTACCAGTGTCTGGGCAAGGCAATTGCATCTCATACCAAGTTCAGCAAGCAAGCACAGGCAGTCACATGGAAAGAAAGGAAGAGGCCGTTTAGGTTTGATGTTGAGAGAAGTACACTAAGTCACTTTTTATTTTCTGCTCCGTCTTTCTAAACTTTTAATGAATATCACCTATTTTGATTCTGTACATAAAAGCTACTTTTTCATCTTACATTGGCACTAGTTGAGCTTTATTTTAAGGCATCTGGCACAAAACCCATTCCACTCTTCTAGACAGAACCTCCCCGAAGTTACCCTGTCAAAGACTAGAAGCCTAACATCCTGATGCAGGCAACATTATTCCACTGAGCACTATGGATGCATTAATATGCCAGGTCAGATGTGCAGAAAATATCTTTTGGTTACTTACTAGCTACACTACCACCTTTATCCTGCACTAAGGCAATGGAAACAGCCTCAACTTTAATGCCCCCAGAAAAACACACCAAAGTATGTATGGACATGCACTTGAAACACTTGAATAGCTTTATGATTTTGAAAAACTCTCTTAAGAAGGACTAAAGAAAACCAAGAAGGCAACTTTATTTTGAAACTATGGCATTTAAACTAATGAGAAATAAATTTTAAAAAATCTTGTTTCAGATGAAATCTGGTTATATTCAGAGAATTGATTTTTCCAGACTTCTTCTCCAACAAGAAATATGTCTACTACTGGCATTTAAAGAACGAGTCTTAAATTATCTAATTCAAGAACTGAGCAAGAGAACATCTGAAGATCCGAGTCTAAATTTGCAACTAATATGAACTTACCAATATTTCCACATTAAGCAAGAGACACACCACAGTTTATGACTATGCTTTAAACATTAATAGTTGGGGACTCTTAACTGTCCTAGCACCAACAGGAGACATTCCTAACAGTCAGGATTCAATTTTACTTAAGATCTTAACAAGAAGAGTTTCCACATGTCTTCTGGATGATTGCTTCACAAAATGGCAAAAGTTCTCATTTGTACAACAAACAACTAGCAGAGTTTGAATCACATCATGCAATTTCAGAGAAAACTGAAAATTAACATCTACAATGAATGCATTCTCCCTGTGCAATTAGACAATAATTAAATGCTTGGCAGTAGCAAAACGTTAGGAAAAAGTTTTGAAAAACAAACAATCCAGGAAGTGACTTGTCCAAGTATAGAACTTCACCAGCAATAACATTGAGAGCCTCACTCTTCTCGTGGCAGGAGACAGAAAAATTAACAGAATACCTTCACTAGGATGGTCTTTTGAAAGGGGAAAGAAAAACAAAGGAAGAAAAAGAAAAAGTATTCCCAGATATCACCATAAGAAAAAAATTAGTGTTTTTTTTTAATTTAAAACATTACAGAAGGTGATTAACAATTTCCTGTAAGACTTTTTGAATAAAATAACAAAACAATACATCACAAAAGAAACTTTCTTTTTCAATAGATTCCTCAGCTCACTGGTCACCACAAACAGATATTGCTCTTTTTCTTAATAAGGAATGAAGTCAATTTCCTACTTATGTCAGTAAACATTAACAGCTAGAATATCACAAGTGTTCCCATAAAAATTGGGGTTTCACAGTATTCATTTCACAATTTGTTGATAAGGATTCACCTCTCAGTTCAAGAGAAACCTGAACACAGGACTATCATTGATATAAAAATTAGTACTGTGAAGTGATTAGCAATTATAAAGGTGATCCTAATTATCCACTGCTTAGAGCTGCTACTTTACAACAGAGGAACTGCTCAAGACACAGCCTTGATCCAGAGCCATCCAAGTGCCACCCTGAATTTATAGCAGCACCTACATGGGAAGAAATCAGCAGGAGCACCAGGGCAGGGCCCTTGCAACCATAGTAAAGATGCTTTCAACCAGACTGTTTCCTTGGTGAAGAAACTCAAACCTGAATTTAACAGTAAATATGGTTTTAGGCTAAAAACATTTCAGCTTCAAATTAGTTAACTCACAGTTTATACACAAAGTAAAGTTCTGAATGTGTGTGCATATATATATATATATACATACATATATATATGACTGAAATCACAGTTCTAAGATAAATCAAATCCAAAAAAATGTGTTTACTGCATAAGCTCTATGGGGGTGGGAGGGGAAGCATCTTTCTACTAACATGAATCATAACAATTATGTATGTTTCTTACCTGTTTTTTCTATGAAAAGTTGGTAAAAGTGTTTATCAAGCTCCCTCCCAGCTAGCATCAAAAGCATGAAGTGACTAGGTCCAGAGTCTCCCACATGCATTTAATTCTTGTCTCATCCTCTTCTACTGGAAATCTTTGACCATTACAGAGTCCGGACACCTCTATAACTATAAAATATAAAAGAAATACCTGGGCCCCCCAACAGTGTCCTCTTCAAACAGATACCAGAGAGATGCTCACAGTTATGCCATGCCTATGCAGATAAATGTTGGTTAAACATGAAACTGTCATCCAGTCATCAGATACAAATTTGCATTTTAAACACTTGTGGTCTAAAATAAGGTTTTAAAATAACAATCTTCTCCACTAGGTAAAATAACCCTTGCAGTTCAGTGTAGTATTGTACTACATACATGCATAGTATCTACACAGTCTGCATGGGCTGACACAGCTGGTAAGAATGGTCAATCTCTCCAGTAGATAACAGAGCAAAATGTCTGATGTAGTCAACAGGAGCTCCAAGTGCTTAAGAAGTTGGGTTAGAATACCATTTTAACAGCTGAACTAAACTCATCTACATCACTTAGGCTTGGTATGAGCATTAAAGAATTTACTAGGCGTTTACAAAATTTCAATTCACAGGATAACAGAAAGGTTGAGGTCAAAAGGGACCTCTGGAGGTCATCTTATCCAACTCCCTGTTCAGACAGAGTCATCTAGAGTGTGCTGCCTAGAACCACCTCCAGATGACTTCTCAATATCTCCAAGGATAGAGATTCCACAGCCTCTCTGGGAAATCAGTTCCAGTGCTTGCTCACCCTCACAGTAAAAACAAACAAACCAACAAAGAAACAAACAAACAAAAAAGTGGTTCCTTATGTTCAGATGTCTGTACTAACAGAGTCCTTAAGTTCATCAGTCCTATTATTCTTCCTAATAAATACAGTTTCCCAAGAAGGACACATGGAGTTTCAGCAGGAAAATGGAAATCTGAAAGCTCTTCTATTAAATCTAGGAAACTAAGTCATGCCACTGCCATGTCACACAAAGTAGTAGTAGATTAAAAATCAGAAGGTCAACATTTGTGTGGCAAACAATTACATCATTTCAAGTGCAGTATTTGAATATGCAGAAGGAATGTTTGGAACAGTGTTCAAATCCCAAGCTAACCATTCTGGAAGACAGCCCACATTAACATGCCTTAATTTAAAATGATGCATGTCTACCAACTGTTAAAAGTACATTTGTGTTGGCCAGACTTAAGGAAGAATTTATACACAACATTCCATTTTGCACAACATCACAAAGCCAATACAAGTTTTAGAAGTCTATTATAATACAAATCTGTGTACTTTGGGTCTTTAAATGTTTTGCTTCTGTCTTTATCATAAATTGATAAACCAGGATTCAAATTAAAAGCTCTCTGTCTCTGACCATGAGAAGGGTTAGAAATTGCTGTGCCTTGAGTTACTTGCAGACTTTGCAATTTTTAGCTCAGACATTGAAAATGTGGACTGTCTTTCAGCACTAGTTAAATCCATCCTTGTTTACAGACAGCTCTTCCAATCCCTCACACTAACTTACCTCCCTGTAATCTATATTTCCTTAAGGAAGTTATGTTTCTACCTTCACTAAACAAGATCTACAAGAAATTAGCCACAGAGTCTTGTGTGACATTGTGCTTTTCTAGTTCAATAACCTCCATCATGACATTTTCATATATTAAAAAAAAAAAAAAAAAGAAAAAGTAAAAAAGGTTTGGCAAAGTCTACATTTGAAGACAATATATGCATTAATAGCTTTTAGTGTTTTAATTTGGTATCATATTTGCTTTATCCACTTAATGCAGGAGGACATTAAGAAAGAATAGTCCTTGTAAATTACTTCAAATTTTCATGATGAGCCTTTCTACAATTTAACTGAAACCTTATGCAAATCTATGCCAAAAGGGTTTTTATCTGAAACTGAACACAAGTCATTCAACTGGGCATTTGATCAGTTTGAATACAGTTTAGAGGCAGTTAAATCTAATCTGGTTTTCTATTTATCTGAGGAAATGTACAGGTGACTGAGTGTCCTGGTTTGAGTGAAATCAGAACTAATTCTGTTCAGTAATTTTACTTTTCAGCTCAGTTCTTCTAATTAACTGCACTTTCTCAAGTTAGCATCCTGTTTTCACAGACAGTGTCTGCTTCTAGCAGTGATAACACCTTATGTTTAGAGTTACTGCCAAGGGTTGGTGAGCAGAACAAGGCCACTGCTGGATCTCGTGCACCACATTGGGGGGTGCAGAAAGTGAAAGGCTGCACCTGCAGGGAGGAGCGGACAGGACGGGTGACCCCAAACTGACCAACGAGGGATTCCAGCCCATAGACGCCATATTCGGCATAGAGCTGAGGGACCTGAAGAGTCTCTGGGCTCTTCTCTCCCCTCTTGGACTGCTTTGCCAGCTTTTGCTTGGCTTGCCTCCGATCCTCTTTCGGTTCCTTCCTCGGAGCACCCAAGGAGGACTCTGTCTGTTCTGCCTTTGATCCGATCTGCGTGTTCCTGAACCCGGTACCAGAATCCAGCTCCTGGACACAGCTCCCGTCTGCTGCGGGGCCCAGTCTGGGACTGCCCCGGTGCCTCCACAGCATCAGTGGCGACGGTGATGTAATTACCATCAGGGGGATTGGGTTCCATACTGGTTTTGTATATATTTATATATATATTCCAATTTTTTTAATAATTATTAATTTCATTTTCATTAAAGCTGTTCTAGTTTCCTTTTCTAATCACTAAGTCTCTCTCCCTTATTCCCTTTCTCTTCCCCTCTGGGGAGGGAGGGGGGTTAACAGAGAGTGTCTGTTATAGGTCTAAGGGGCTGCCCTGACCCTAAACCATGACACTGAGTATGCCCAACTCCCAAAGAACTGAGAGAGTATATCCATGTATGCCATCTTGAGGTCTTTTCCAGAGAAGGAAGTATAATTTGTTCTGTATATAAAGAATATAGAACTTGTGACAACATGTTCTTCAATACCAAGCTGTATCTATTCTAAGCATAGGAGACTTCAAATATTAGAAAAGAAAGAACAACTTGCTTTAGGGAACACACCTGCGATACAGGATCCCAACTAAGTTCACTTTCTGTAGAGAACTGAAGCCACACCTGCAGCACTGGAAAGAAAACATGTCAACTTTAAGAATCTATACAGATCATGTTCTGTAGCCATAGAAAAAACAAGTTTGTTTGTTTGGGGTTCTTTTCAATCATTTAGACTCAGACACTACAGTATTAATCCTCAAAATCTGTTACATTTTCATCTGTATTACAATATCACAGTACTACCCAGAACTGCTACACTTACCTTTCCTGTCTTGGGCCCAAATTGTTCCATCCTCAAATCACAGGTAACAAAACAACGTGGATACATTGTCTTTGCACCACAGATGACATGCCTCCACCCTTCTCATTTAAACTCTCAGCTAGTTTGGATTTTTTCTTCAATAATCATCAACTTTTCTTCCTTTTCAAAAATATTTTCATAATTCTGACTGTCTATTCTGCTTTCTTGATCCACCACACATCCCACCTGAGTTGTAATGAGGTTTTTTTTGTCACCAGCTTCTCATACAATGAACATAAATATGCATAAGGCAGTATCTCTGAAGTCACGTGTTCAACTTCTCCAACAGATTAGAATAGTAGCAGCCTGTTAGAAAGTTGAGCATAACTGACCAAAAAATACTGTTGGAAGCTATGAGCTGCTTTCTAAATCAAAGCTTAGAAGCATAAAATGTTTGTTTTTCCCCCCTGAGCTATCATGCTGATTATCTGGTTTTGGGACTCCAGAATTTCCCTCATCATTAAAATTTCTTAATACAAGCTGCAAGAGCAATCGAAAGGCTGGAAGTTACCAAACGCCTGCACAACAAACAATGCAGATGTAGCACGATGCTGGACACTTCTCTAAATTTCAGTTTTCCATAGATTTAGAGAAGCCACATCATTTCTACATGCATCATAATTCGTACAACAGGTCTTTAAAAACGTAAAGATCTTACATTACATTCTGCTATTACAGCTCAAAAGAAGTATGAAAAGCAGCAACAACAACAAAAAATCAGTTGAGACTCACTGAGAAAAAATATATTATAAATCACTTTATTTGTGACAGCATAAGGCACTCACCTAATCACGATCTTTCCGAATCTGAAATTGTCATCATATTCCTATTAAAAAAAAATAAAAACAAGCTTTATAAATAAGATTAAAAACTATTTTAAACATAAACCATGTCCATTTAATAATGCAGTGCAAGTCCAACCATGTAAAATATGTATTCCACAGATGAGGAAGAGTTATAGAGACTACAAATACAAAATCAGAGGAAATGCAAGAAATTTTACTAACTAAAATATTTACTATTATTGTAACCTAACTGTTCAACTGGTTCCTCTAGCAACTCACAGAATAACTAATCACTACATTCTGTTCCCTTTATAAATGTAAGAAACCCCACAAAATTCCATCTTCATGATCTATGGTTACTATTAGAACACTGTTTAGATGACACATGTAGTGTATTTCAAAAAACCAACCATTCACTCATCTGAGAGCATCCAAGCTGCAGAATGAATATTACCCACTATAAAATTTGGGATCACATAGTTGAATTCAAGTTATGTTTCTTCTTCCACAGATCTTAAAACATTTCACTACCGGAATGCAAATTCCCAATTAGCCTTTGCAGATGAAAAACTCTCCGGAGAGCTAATTCAATGAAGGTATTGACATCATGATCAAAACTAGTTTTATATTCCAAAATACAAGAAAGCATTCTTAAAGCAAAAGCTGTTCTCAGCTTACTAAAACTTATGCTTCTATTACTTCTATATATTAAAAAAAAAAAAAAAAAACCAAAAAAAAACCCCAAAACAACCAAACACACAAAAAAACCCCACACCACAGCCCAGAAGGAAGTTTCCTTAGCTACATCCCAGAGGCTAAGAGGGGAAAAAATAAATCACTTAGGCACCTGAGCTTATATCACCACCAGTGACTTCTATTCCTGAAGCACCCACAGCATCATTATTATTTAATTTCCCTCCAGTTTTTGATTGGTTTTGTTGTTTAAAGCTACTTATTCTCACCATGGAGTAACTAATAGCAAAAAGTTATCCTAAGGCAACAGGAAAAAGTTAGCTCAGTTTTACTATGAATTGCATGGTACCAGCACACTGTTACCAAGTTCATTCACCTCACGAAGGTGAATCTCACCTACATTGTGCTGACCAACCTGGGTCAGCTCCCAGTTCATCATTTGCTTTCCTCCTACAAGAAGCCAGATATCCATTTCTTGTTCCTGTACACTCTGCTCAAGTCTCCACAGTGGTTTGGGACCGACCATCCCCAAGAATCAACAGAAACTGTCTTTCTCAAGCTTACTCCTTCACCTTGAATAATAAGCCATGGCCCAGGGCTAAGATTAATTGCCAACAGGTTGGGTCTTTTCCACCCTTGATGATTCTGTGGTATTTGCCATAAAGAAAAAAAAAAAGTGAGCACAGACATACACCCCTGACAGAGAAGATTACTGCAGCCTGTGCCAAGACACCTTGTGAAGAAACCTTCCTTCCAGTCTTACAAAAGGTACCTTCTTAAAGGTGAACTAAAATGCTTTTTGTATTAAGTGTGAATTTAGAAAGACATTTGATTTTCTTTGTAAATGGAAAACACTATTCCCTTCCTCAGTGGAACTAGATACAGAAGTTATTAAGCAGAAGATAGCAGTCAAAATTCTTTAATATATGCATACGTCAACTCCTGTCCTTTTTGAACAAAATAACAAAAATGGTACATTTGAGGAAGTGTTGTTACAGAAAGGAGGGTAAAATTATCATGCCCCACCGAAGTCACATATTTAATCTTTATTACAGGTAAAACTAGATCTAAAGTATCTCAAACACTGCATTTCAACTTTATTATTTGTTCATGTCTCTATTAAGCAGTAGTATTGCAATGCTTACTGCTCCTCTCCCTTAAAAAAAGGGGGCAGACTTTGACCACGGGGTATTAACATTCACAGAAGTTCCAGGCTAATGCTGCTCTTTAGGCACTACTGCAGTTCCTACCCAGTTAAAGATCCCAGTCAGAATGAGAATCCCATTCTGGAAGACTCTGTCCCATATAAGTTCTCTGATTATTACTAATACAGCTCCTACCACCTCAGTAATAGATACCACAAAGTGTGGCAATGTAACAAACACAACGTACTTGTCCTGTGAGTAGGCTGTATTAGTACTGAGAAATAAGAGCTTAAGTCACAGAGAAACCCATGTTTGAAATTGAAATCAAAGAAGTGCTTTATATACTGAAGATCTTTGTACAATTAAAGCAGCTAAGTATCAGAAACATAAAAGCACATGTAATAAGGTCCAGCACACAGCCCATAATAAGATACAAAAGCTGCAAGGAATAAGGAGGATAGGAGACAAAACCAACAAAACAAAACCAAAAGTACTGGACATCCTCACTACTTCATCTTGTCTCCCTATGCTTCAATCATGACAAATTACAGATGTTATTTCACAGCAAAGCGCCTGTTTTAGGACAGGATGTTTTAAAGGCAGTATAGCTTTGGTTCTATTTTTAACAAGACAATTCTACTTTTTAAAGCCATCTATACAAAGAAATATACAACTATTCTACCTATAAGAAAAATTAAGCGTTAAGAATTACCAGAGTACACCCAAGAACAGCTGGAAGAAAAACCTCTACGTATTTCCCAGACATTTTGGCACACAAATGAGCTCACCTTCCCACTATTACATCTTTTTTTGGGGTGAACATTGGTACCACTTGCACCAAGAAACATGCTCTCTGTGCATTTCAGTCCACTTGTCAGGTAAAGAGCATGTTGAGTCTCTACCCCTTCTGCACCCCCAATGAAGTTTTTCCTTTCTAGAGCGAGAAAATGAAGGAGAAAGATACAATCATGGAGTATGGTTTTCATCTCAAGGAAGGTAAATTTAGCCTCACTTCTTATTGTGTTCTACAAGCAAAGTTGTCTAAATCAGAATACAAAAAAAAATAAAAAATCAACTACCACTCTGCTGAACTTCAGCAGTTCAACAGCAGCTGAAAACATCTGTACAAAAATCTGTTCTTGACCTTACAATAGCTTTCACACAGGAAAAAAAATAAAATAAAATTCTCATAACCTCACTTGAATATGTGGATACGCAGGGAAAACATACTCTTCAGAACCACTGCCTGTGCAACTTGTATAAGACTTCATGCACTGCTGCTGTCCCCCAGGGGCTCTTCAAGAGGGGCAGAGGAACCAAGAGGGCTCTGTACTGGTACAAGTCCAGTGCAGACATTCAGACATAACCACCCTATCTATACTTAAAGGATAACCTTAGAAATACAAAACAGAAGCACAGAAGCCTGATCTGCCCATATTCCAGCACTGCTGACAGGCAGAGCACAAGCAGGCTGCACAAGCATGCCTGGTGATCCCCTAAGCCACTTAATTGGAGCAGCAGATCACTGTGTGTATGCTCAGGCATGCGGATTCCCATGTGTTCGGGTGCTTTCCTACTACATCTGGTGGCTGGCTCCCTGTCAGCATGAACAGAACGTGCTGTGAAGAGTGGCTTCAGAGCCTCTCTGCAGCTTTTGCAGACGCACCCAAACCATTTGACCTGTCTTCAGTTTTATGGGCTTTGCCATACTGTATTTCACAAAAGCGGCCTGGTGCCACAAGGAATCCCCAGGAACAGATTGCAAAACCATTAGCACACAAATTGTGGTTTTGACCACTGCCTTCTCTTTTCAGGTGTGCCCTTTAAACACATTTCACAGAGGGAAGTACCTCACCTGTAGCTAAAACCCCACAAAAAATCCCTCTACATGAGAGAAGGTGGAGTTGTTCTTTACTAACCAACAACCAATGAGCAAAGGTTTGTCTCACTACTCGCAACACATGGAAGGTTAACATCCTGGCCCCAGCTACAGCAGTGGTTATGTTTAAGGAAGCATTTAAAGCAGGAGATGGGACAGACACATTTTACACAGTACACAAAACATCAGCTGCACTACTTTCAAGACCACTGTTTCCTGCATCCAACCTCATCCACACCCAAAAAGTGTAAGTCGAAGCCCTTCAGAGTAATAAAACTGTATCACAAAGAATAGTACCAACATTAATTGAACCATTTGCTGTTTAGTGCTCAACAAGCTAGGTTAGCATAATAAACAGTCAAGCAGTTTAAAACTTGCATAATAGGGATATAACTGGGTGTAGAAAGCATGAATGCAGCCAGACAACCCAGTTAAAAATCTCTGTAATCCACCATCCTCATACAGAAATTCTAGGCCATGCAACCAAAACTGGACAAAAAAATTCCTTTTCAGAAACACCTGATTATCTAATAATTATGATGTGGTAACATTATGAGTATAATGCAGTGTCTGTAGGACATCCACGCCAAGAATTACACCACACCTTGCTAAGAACGTGATGTACCCTTTTAACACGGGCCAACCATAGCAACTCTATATAAAACACTACAGTTGATCTAGACTAGTGGTAATTTACTTGGTCTACTGGCTAGTGGTAATCTACTTGCTTTTAAACCACACTGAAAACACCTCATCCCACGGTAACTTGCTCATGTGTTAACAGTTAAATAAGTTTTTCTTCAGTAAAGCACATTTTTATATTGTAAAGATGTTAGAGAAACACAGGTGTGGTGAGAACCCTGCAGGGAGGAGAAAAAAAAAAAAAAAAAAGAGTTTATCAGTCTTTATCTAAAACAAACACTTCCTGGTCACAATAAAGTCTGAGGTAGAAGAAAAATCCAGAACTCTCCTTACAATCAGTTTCCCCATTTCCCTCTATTCTCATACTATGGCTGAACTCCACCAAGATCTCAGTTTACTCAAAAAATGTGATTCTTCATGAGGGAAATTTATTACTATAGAAATGTATTGTCCAGGGACAGGCTCAAGTAAGTTTATCTGATAAACTGAATTGTTACATATTTTAATCTTATGACATTGGGGGGGTGGAAAAGTAAGATATTATGCCAAGAAGCACAATATACTGTTTCTTTACTGCCTCTCTGTGGAAATCTAAAAGAAATAAGTTATAAAAATAAGGATTACTTAGATCTACACAGACAGCATTCATGTGGTGAAAACAAATATAGAAAGCCTCCAAATCCTACCACCTGATTTTAAAAAAAAAAAAAAAAAAAAAAAAACCAGAAAACCCATGTAGTCTGTAGCAAGTTTTCTGGTTTCATTTATGATCCGAATCTGAAGGAAGTGCACAAAAGCCAAAACCCCGTTTTCCACACCTTTACCTTCTGGACTAGGTGAAGTCAAAATAGACTTCACAGGACAGACCACACTCTTTCACTGCACAGTGCTGGGACACTTATGCCAGCCACCCAACTAACATTCTCCCTTCTACCTTGAAATAAATGCCTGAAATACCCAAATCCCCACCAAAACTGAGGGACATTACTTTTTCCTTCTACTGTAGGGCAAAGGCCCTCTCTCTTCTATTATGTCTTACCAGTGAGGTAAGCCACCCCTACAGTCCAGAACAAGGCCTCCACACCTCAGGACAGTGCCCTAATCACAAGCCTACCAGCAAGACTTGGATGAAGGGAGGACATAGTCCAGTTCTCCAGTAAAACTTCCTCACTTTCCAGAAATAATGCAACTTCCAGTAAGGGCAAAAAGAAAGATCATGCAAACACGCAGAAGCAAGAAGGAACTCCTTCGTTGCTGCAGCACATCAAAGTGCACACTCTCCCTAATGTTAATAAAATTCTAGGTCCTGCTCTAAAATTTTGTATGAGAGTTGCCATGTAAATAAAGTGTACAAACAGCACCCAGCTGAGAAGATCAAGGACACATACACACACTGAGGCACTCTAGAAGGTACGAACAGTTTGATTTTCATCAAGTATATTAGATAGTTGAACAATAGCATCCATTTATGGAACGGGGCCACACCATCGAGGCCTTAGCTGTCAGCTTGACAGGCTTAAGTTTTATCAACAACCCTGCATTATCAAAACTAACTTTTGCATTCAAGTAGATATTCCTCACAGCCATTACTGCAATTAATTTGGACTTTACCTTGACAATACACAAAAGCCAGCTCCAAAAGATAGTTAATATTTGTGAAAACTACAGCTAACTGATTTTAACTGTCATCTATGAACAAACTCTGTGTTTAAAACATTACTGGCAACTTCAGAGTTTCTCACTGTACTAAATCAGATTTTTACTCTACTTTTGACTTGAATATACTTGTAAATAGTGAAGTGGTAGCTCTTCAATCTCAGATGTAAAAGATGGTAAACCTCAATGTCTTATATTTGGAAAAGAAAGAAATCTTGCAGCCTAAAACCATAAACCAAGATGTTTCTTCTAAATCCTTCATATGCACTATCTCAGCCAAGCTACTGTTTCACTGGAATACAATTTCAAAGTGCTTCAGCTTCCAAGTACCAGAGACCTCCTACTGACCACTTTGCAGGCTCTTTAAGCTCCTTGTGGTACTCAGAAAAGTTCTGTACCCTATCCTGATTTACTACAAAAAGTCAGTTGTGAAGTGTCAGCTTGACTGTTACCATACTGCTCATCTATTTACATGAAACTGTACTTACATAAACTCTTTTGTAATCATGCATGTAATAGCACGCAACTAATGTCAGCAGCAGCACAAACACACTGTCTCAAGGAACAAAGTGTACTTGCAACTATAGGCAACGCAAAAAAGAAATCCACAACACCTGTTGCCCAATCTACCTGTAGCTCACACATCTCAGTAGCGCTGAGATTCTGTTACTCGCTGGCCACACAATTCCTCACGTGCAAAAAAGCCACTCCGCCAGCTGCGTACAGCACTGTCCCCTCCCGAGGGGGACAGTGGAGCGCAGGGCCGCGGTCCCTGCTGAACGTATGGGGACCTCTGTGCTCCCCAAGGGTGCTACTCGCGCCTCTTCGCGCTGCCCCCAAGCCCCGTCGCTGACCTTTCGCACAGATGCGGCAGCAGCCCGTGCCCGCCACCGCGGCCGCCAGGGCGGAGCCCCGTGGCAAACGCCCCAGACCGGCCCCGCCGCCACCGGGCCCCACCACGGGCCGCGGGGCGGGGAACTCAAGAGCCGCCCCGCCGTGCGCCTCCTCCACACCGGCCCTGCCGCGCAGGCACCGTACCCGACACAGACACCCAACTCCCCCCCTGAGCTGGGGGCCACCGTCGCCCCTCGGTGCCACGGCCCGATCCCACACGGGCGGGAGAAAGTGTCACAACCGCCCCTGGGAGCCCGCAGCTCCTGTCCCAGCGTAAGCTGGGGGAGCTGCGGTACGTCTGTGCCCCCCACCCCCGGCCACCCCATCCCGGTCAGATGGGTGTGGGTCGGGCCACATTCACTCCGGAGCCCCCAGCTTCGCAGACCTGTCCGAGGAAGGAGTCAAAGCTGGCGCCGGCACCCTCTTCCCCGGCTACGGTGCGAGATGAGGTGTGGGCGTGTCAGAGCTGCCCCCTCCCCGGTCTGAAGGGACCCCAGCCCACCCCCACTCTCCGGCGGGCCCGGAGGGAGCAGTGGCCCAGACCCCCACAACGCCACGCGCCCCGTCCCGTCTCCCCAGCAACGAGAGAGCCCCGCCGCGCGGGGGTTACGTAACCTCGGCCCAGCGGGCGCGGAAGGAGGGGGAGCCCCTCTGCCCCCCGCGATTGCCGCCCCCCGCCCCTTCCCGCCACCGCCGGGGCGTCCGCTGGCCTCCCCCAGCCCCGGGCCATCCCCGGGTGAGCGTCCAGAGGAACCCGACTCACCGTGAACGCAGTGTCCGCCCAGTCCAGTGCAGCCCGGCACCGACTTCATACAGGCAGAAACGTGACTGAGCCCGGAGAGCCCGCCCCTACCGCGCGGCCATTGGTCACTGGCAGGTGACGCCAGAGGGGGCCGAAGATAGGGGTGGGCTGCGCGGCTCTCCTATTGGCGGTGCTGGACGCCGCTCATTTTACATAAGCCTCACGTGTGGTACCATGTTTCCACCGGCAGCCACGATCGCCTCCGAGCCTGCCCCTCCCCCCCCTCCCCTACGCCTTTACCCGCTGCGGCCGCGTCCCCGCGCGCACGCCGGAGCACTCACTGCCGGCTCCGAGCTCCCCGCTGCCTTCCTCCGGCCGCGCCACTCCGCCGGCCCTCCGGCCGCGCTGCCCCTCCGCCGCGGGGCCAAGGAGGGCAGAGGTTACACGGCGCCTGGGGGAAGCGGCTCCGCTCCGCCCCCTCGGAGCCGCTCGTGACATCAGCGCGCGCCCGCCCGCCCGCTGGGCCGGCGCGCGGGGAGACCGTTGGGGGCCGGGCCGCGCGCGCTCGCTCGCTCGCTCGCGGGCTGGGGCGGGGCGCGCGGCCCAGCCGCCAACGGTCGCGGCGCGCGCTCGTCGCCGCTGAGGGGGAGAAGCGAGGAGGGCGGGGCGCGCGCGCAAGCCGACAGCGTCCGCACACGGTCCCCGCACCGGCCCCACACAGCGGTCGGGCTGCCCGGCGAGCGCGGTCCGCGGCGGGTCAGGAATCGCTCCCGCCCCACTGGCAGGAAAATGCCGCTCGGGAGGAGACTCCCGCGCCGCCTGAGGGCCGCCGCTATAGGCCTGGCAGGATCCCGAGCTGAGAGAGGGCCGGCAGTCCCAAGTGGGACAGCCTCACGCTTCCGCTGAGGGGATGCGGACGCGCTGCTTGCAGTGTGAAGCCCTGGAAGATGCCCTGCAGGGGCCAGCCAATGGCCTGCCGGCGGCTCGGTTCGCTTACATAAGTTTGGAGCACCCGTATCCCGTTTCCTGGTGCTGCCACCCGTGCTGGGTGCACGCCCTGAAGTTTCGAAACTGGCCCCGTGTAGCGTTCAGAAGTTGTCGGGTCACAAACCAAAGGGCAGGACAGGCGAGCGTCGAGCTTCACCTTTCTCTGGTCATATCCAGTTAGCAACAGTTTGAATATAACTACGAAAATGGTTTAACCAAGAGTTTCCGAGGCATTAAAGGTATGTACTGTTCTGCCGTGGAAAACCAGTTCATGATACACTCGATTACCGTATGATTAGTTTCCATTCCAAATATACAAGAAATCATTTTTCATATTTATTGAAAAGAGTTGACTCTTTTCCCATCCTGTTCAGTCAAAACAGTTGGAGAGTATCAACATATCCCCTCTTACATTAAAAAATAAAATTTCTTGGGACATTGCTCACACAGTTTCTTTCTCAGGCCCCTGCAGCATCCTAAATTATGGTGAGAGAGAACGTCGAGATTTGAGTTGCTACAGTTCAGCAGTGAGATTACCCACTGTTAAATACTTCAGCACATCAAGTAACACTGGTCTGGTCACATCTTACAAGGCCGAGCAGAACAATCAGTAGCTGCAAAATTAATGATAACTTATCCATATTCTGAACTTCATTTATATTGATATTTGTACGTGGCTATGCGAAGGAGTAACAGAGGACATGCCAAAGCTCTGTCAGTCTTCGTGTGAATACAGTAATCTGGCACAACAGCATTTTTACACTTGTGGCGTATGTGCAATTGCTCCATAGGATGTAACTCAGTACAGAGCCATCAGGGCTTCCACTGTTTATCTGCAAAATGAGGTTAATGCTGCTTCCCTCCCTCACTGTGGTGTTACAGATAAGTCCATTAGGTACATAGATATTTAAGCTATGACTGTTACAGAAACAGCCTGTGAGTAAAGTACTGTGGAATATTTAACTCCTGGTGAGAAGAGGGGGTGGGCAGCGGAAGCATTAGGACCAGATTCTGCAACTGGATTTGTTGTAATGCACAAGTCAGCTTATCAGGATCCCATTCTTAGTTTGCTCTCCTCCAAGGAGTCTAATTTAAAGACTAATCCTAATTAGATATTCACTGTGTAGTTTGGATAACCTACTGTTGCTGTTAGGACCTTACATCCAAAATACCATCTTTTCTGTTTCACTTCTCTGCTTTTGGTTTGTTTGGAGGGATGTAGAATACCATTCTGGGTTTCCATGAGATGTTGGTTTTCACGGTATGTGCTAAAAATTCCCATCTCTGGCTTTGTGCTGAGGACTATAGCTCTTACCATAGATTTGCAGTATGGCACACCAACCACGATGAAACTTTGAGGTCCCCCCTGCCCCATCAGAGTGCAGGCATGAGTAGCTGGAGGCAAACTATGGCACTGCACCAGACCTGAATGAGCTTCCAGGACAAACAGGATAGGAGACACATTCATCACCGTAGCAGAGCATGCCAGTTCTAGCAGGCAAGCAATAATCACCACCACCAGAAACAGCCAGTACCTTTTCCAGCCTAGTAACTACCAGAGGCATTACTGGAGTTTTGCTGATTTTAAAGGGATATGAAACAGCTATTTCAGTGAAGCTTACAGGAATAATTTTTTAAGTTTATTCCTGCTACCTTTTTGTGTTATAGCTTTCTATTTAATTTACCAAGACCTGGGGAGGATTGTTACTCAAAACGTGATTGTGCATCTTAAACCAGTTCAGTCCAAATTTTTCTATTGTGCCAATTTTCTGAAAATTAGAGTCATGTGTATATAGATAGAATTTATTCCCAGCAACACCAGTAATAAATAACAATAAGGAAGACACATGGCTACTAGAGGAGTGAACATTACAACTGACTCAATGGCTCATCTTTTAAGAAACAAAGCAAAAGAAAATGCTTGTGAAATGCTACAGGACAAAATTGTTTTTATCTTAAGGTTGCTCTGCCTAGTAAGTAGCAATAGCATAATGGTTTTAATAGCAGCATGAGTAAATATATGTTTGTGTGTGCACAAAAATATTTTTGAACACACAAAGGCCATAACAAAAACATTAAGACAGTTGTGGGGTTTTTTTCCCAGCATGGTTTATTTTTTTGTATTCAGTTTTAACTAATGGAGCATGGTGAGAACAAATCATTCATATGAGGCAAGCTCTTTTTATACATCTGTTTCACCGTATAAAACACCACATCTCACACTAACATTCACCCAAAGCAGCTTTTGGTTGGTGAGGTGGGGCACTGTCCTGCTTTCAATTCAACCTGGGTCTCTCGTTTGGTTTTGCAAGGCAAATACCATTCTGTGTGAAACACCACAGACAATGGCAAACCTTCCTAAGCAGGGTCCAGCCATAAGCAGGCAGGCTGGGCCTTGCCCTTTTTTGACTGCAAAACTAGCACTGCTACTATGTGGTTTCCACATGCTAATGAATCTCTGCCTTGCCTAGGTTTTTTTTTCAGCACAGTATCTTTCTGAAATCACAAAAGATGAACTGGTAGAACTAGGGCTTTTTTTTTTCTTTTTTTTTTTCTTTTTTTTTTTTTTTTTTTCCACTGCAAGGATTTGACACTGGAAAAAAGTCATTCAGAAAAGCTGATTTTAAATGAAAGTCCCCATTTCTTGCACTTCCTAGTATTATCAGAACTTTACACACAGACACAAAATGCTAAACCTTTTCTCAGCATACTTAAAAAAATAGGACTTTTGCTTAAGAAAAGTATTTCAATCAGTTCTGATAAACATCAACATATTGATAGTATCAACACTGGGGGGGGGGCAGGGAGGAAATCCATTCTTTCAACATGGGGGAAAAAAAAAAAGAGAATTTCACACTTCACGAAAAACGACCTTAAGAAAACTACCTACTGTTAAAAAAAATAGGGATTTTTCTTTTCCAAGTAACTATTCTTCCCTCCTCGCTTGTCCACTTGCAGAAGTTACCTGTAACAAGTTATACCACAGCAATGATGGAACTCTATATTGTTTAAAAAAAAAAAAGAATCGATATTTTGCAGCTGGAGCCCACATCTAGCTCTTCATTTCCTAAGTCTAATTACTCACCATTTACAGTGACGCTGACAGTCATTGATTCTTGCTAAGCTCCGGAAAGGCTTTTTTGCTAATGAGCAAAAGGCGTCAATGTTACTGTCTGTACAGACAAAGGGTGAGGGAAGGAAAAAACCCACTTTCCTCATTACCAGTGGGCATTACCATTATGGACGAGTTTCTCTAAAAGCTTTACAAAGTGTAGGAAAAAACTGTAACAAGCAGAAAGATAGTAATATACATACCATCTTGAAAACTCTGATTAAAACATAAAGGAAAATAAGACACATACTGAAGAACTCCAACTCAAGCAGCAAGCTCCTGAAAGTGTTGCAGCTCTGAAGTCCTTTGCAAAGGTGGATGGTAGTCCCCATCCATAAAATCTTTCCTAGAGGGTTCTGTGGAATGTATTTGTTCATTCTGTTCCCATTCTTACTGTTTTCTAATTATTTTTATTAAATTCAGATTTTATTGGCAGCTTCAGTGTAATTTTAAGTTCCAAATATCTTGAAAAGTGACACATAAAGAAGACATGAATTGTTCTGTTTTAAAATTACTAGAAGGATACAAAGTGGAGGGCTGTATCTCATCACTGTAACAACATGTGCCGATTCCCAAATCCACTAACATGACTTCAGAAGCAAAATACAACTCTGAGTTTTCCAGGTTCAGGATCATGCTGTTTAGTGTGTATTATCAACACATTTTCTGCAGTCGGCCTCACAGAAGGCTGAAGAGAACCCAAAATCAAATTCACAGGGCTGAAAAGGGAGTTTTACCTTCCAGTGTAACTCAAACAGTATTAGTTTTTGATTTCATGGTCTACCTAAGGTGATCAGAGACTTCACACATGTCCCAAAAGGAGCAGTCCTACCATGTGCACCAAGTTAAAAATTGCAGATCTTGCAACTATACTCTCAATCAGATTAGGAAACTCATTTGACTGATGGCATCCCACAGAATAAAGTTTCTGGTTGGGTCACATCTCAGCTGCAGGAGCACAAAAGCCAAACCAAAACAAAATGGAAGAACATGTTTTGGGTTGGAGTGAGGGTCCAAGACATATTATACATGGAATTACAGAGTCAGGCACTTGAAATGCAGTCTGCATGTCACTAGACTAGCATAAAAGAGCTAGTAAAGAGGTGCCAGACAGCAAAGTGCATCCTCATTCCTGCCTGCTATGTTGGATGTATACACCCTTTTTTGCCTTGAAAGTGACTGCATCAGTTAGGGCTTCACCATTCAAAACCGTGCAGACTTAGACGGCAGACAACTTTCACCAGGTTTCTGAGCTGATCTAGTGTTTCACTTTCCTAAAGTGGGGTGGTGCTGCTCTTCACTACTATCACCTTGCTGCTGTGTACTCATGGTTATGTGGTATGGACCATTCCTTTTGCCCACTCAGCTACTTACTTGGCCAGTGAGATAGTTCAATTTCTTAATCTGTCAGAAAGCTTTCTGAGTTAGGTTCCTGCCTGTTAAACAACTGAATCTGATCCGTTGGTGATAAAGTACGTTTCTGAGTCCATGCATGGCATGGACAGGGCATGGGAAAGCGCTTTCAAAGACAGTGAGACAGTAGAATAACATTTCCATAGCTCTTGATACCTGATGCACACCACTTCCTGGAATAAATGTCACACATAGCAGATGTCCTTGAGTCACCTGGACTCCTCAACACACACCCAAGCAGCCAGGCCTATGACCTGGTGCTGGGTTTGTAACACAGCACATAGAATCATAGACTAGTTTTGGCTGGAAGAGACCTCCAGGATCATCAAGTCCAACCTTATTCCCAGACCTATCAAAAACCACTCAGCCATATCCCTAAGCACAACATCTACCCGGCTCTTAAACACCTCCAGGCATGGTGACTCCACCACCTCCCCGGGCAGCCCATTCCAGTGCCTGACAACCCTTTCTGGAAAGAAATCCTTCCTGAGATCCAGCCTGAACCTCCCCTGGGTCAACTTCAGGCCATTTCCTCTTGTTCTATCGCTTGTCACCAGGGAGAACAGACCCCTTCAGGTAGTTGGTAGAGGGCAATAAGGTCTCCCCTCAGCCTTCTTTTCTCAAGGCTAAACAGATCCCTTAGCCTCTCCTCATAAGACACGTGCTCCAAACCCTTGACTAGCTTTGTAGCCCACCTCTGGACCCTCTCCAGCACCTCAATGTCCTTCTTGTAGAGAGGGGACCACAACTGGACACAGTATTTGAGGTGTGGCCACACCAAAGCTGAGTACAGAGGAATGATCACCTCCCTGATCCTGCTGACCACACTATTCCTGATCCAGGCCTGGATGCCATTGGCCTTCTTGGCCACCTGGGCACACTGCTGGCTCATGTTCAGCTGGCTGTCAGTCAACACCCCCAGGTCCTTCTCTGCCTGGAAGCTCTCCAGCCACTCCTCCCCAAGCCTGCAGTGCTGCTGGGGGTTGGTGTGGCCCAAGGGCAGGACCCGGCCTTCAGACTTAATGAAACTCATGAAATTTGTCCCAGCGATCCAGCCAGCCTATCCAGATCCCTTTGTAGAGCTTCCCTATCCCCAAGCAGATCAACACTTCCACCCAGCTTGGTGTCATCTGCAAATTTACCAAGGGAGCACTCTATCCCCTCATCCAAATCACTGATGAAGATGTTACACAGGAGTGGCCCCAGTACTGAGCCCTGGGGGACGCCACTCGTGACTGGCAGCCAACTGGATTTAACTCCATTGACCACAACTCTTTGGACTCATCCATGTAACCAGTTTTTCACCCAGGAAAGTGTATGCCCATCCAAGCCAAGAGCAGTCAATTTCTCTAATAGAACACTGTAGGAAATGGTGTCAAATGCCTTGCTGAAGTCAAGATAAACAACATCCACAGCCCTGCCTTCACCCAACAAGCAGGTCACCCTGTCACAGAAGGAGATCAACTCCCCACAACCACTGATTCCTATGCATGCATCTGGTATTGGTTTAAAACTTGTGTTAAAGTTTTTACTGACCAGAGTGAGTTTACTGACCCCTGTAGCCTTTATGATGTCTGCACTCAGTTTCATAGAGTGAAGCATTATTGGTCTCTTACAGACATAAAAACACACACCTTCCTTTAAAAATAGAATAAGGACAGAGGGACAAGATCTGGGTACCGGCTTCCCCACCAGAGTATTCCTGCATTTTTTCATTAATTCATCACTACATCATGGAATCATTTTAGTTGTAAAAGACCTCTAAGATCATCAAGAGCAATCATGTATCCATGTTGCTGCTCTCAGCTGCCAGTCACCTAGCAGCTTCTTCCTTTATTTGTTCTTAGTTTTAAAAAGCAGATTATAACAGTAACAAACTGTAACATTAACAATTGTAACAGAAACCTTTGTAAGAAACTAGATGCTAAGTCGCAGATTAGCTAGAATTTGTTTCAATACACCTGCAGCTCTCCTCATCACAGTCAAAGGCATAACTTAAGCCAGACAATCAGGCATTCTTTCTACTTAGAATACTAATTATAGAATAGTGATTTATAGTTGGTGAGGAAGGAAGAGCCAAATTTTAAATGAGAAAGAACCTCTTTCCGTATAATTCTAAAGTGTTTCTTAATTAAAAACATTTCATTTTCAGATTGAATTTCCCATTACCATTCTGTCTCAATTACTCTTCTAGCATTAGTTCACACATGAGCTGTTTTGAACTGAATGTTGCTGCTATTGAAGTCAGCGGAAGCTTCGTTTTGTTTTCAGGAGACAATGTACACTGGCTGAGGTTGCTTCAGGAAGAGAAGCCTGACATACCTGGCCACACTACTGGAAAGCAAAGTAGGGATTTTAATAAGCCTTTCAGGCAGTGCACAAGTCCCTTGTAGTCTAAGTGAGTTCAAGATACTTCAGTAAATAAAGTTTCACAGGTTGTGTCCATAAATAAATTAGAAATTTCTGATAAGCAATCAGAAATTCTTTTAGCTTTAATAAATTAAAAGGAGAAAGGTCAGCTCACTTTGCACACTGTCATTGATCCATAGCACCAAGGAGTGAAAGACTTCTACAAATTCTGTTAGAATAACTCCCTTTGATTTAAATAGCTTTGGGAACTTGCTCTAAAGAAGACAGTAACTGAAACAAAGAGGGCAGAAATTTTTCCTGTCTTTGTGGATTATCTGGTGTTTAATTGATATGAGCTTAACTAGAGCCCTTTCCTCAGTGCAGCTCTAGGGAGACATTCCTAACCTATCTGTTTTTTCAGGTATCTAATTTCTTGGAAATTACGTAGCTGAATTATTCTTGGGGGTTCTTTCTATCACATTTGTAGGCACCAGCCAATATATTATAAATTATCAGGTGGATGGGGAGAGGTAACTAAGCAGACAGAATCAAAGTGATCACATGAACCTTTTTTACATACAAAATCACTAAAATATAGTACTTATTGTCATAATGAGACACATTCTATCCACTTGTAACATGTGACACTGGAAGGAGAACTTATCAATGTGATGCTTCAGTTGTGTAACTACACAATAAAATAAACAAGTTAAAAAAATTGAACAGTTTTATACAGTCAAAAGGGAAAAAAAAACCCCAAAAAATAAACAAACAAACAAAACCAAAACAAATCTTACATTACCTAAAAGAGAAAGGTTAAAGGGCATAAAATGTAATCCTAAATAATATTAGCTAATTGTTTCTCATTAGAGGAAATGCTGCTGTCATCTTAAAGCACAGTGCTATAGGAAAGCTAATGAAATATATTTGAGAAAAATGTGTAGTTACAGCAAAATAAAAAGATTGAAAGAAATCTTATCTTGTCAAAAAACAAAGCCATGAGATATGCCTCCTGCAGGCAATTATAAAAATGCTGTGGGACTCATAATTTCTTCAGTGTCTGCATAGAAAACTGGTGTCACAGTTCAGGGTCAGGGCAGCCCCTTAGACCTATAACAGCTGCTCTCTGTTAACCCCCCTCCCTCCCCAAAGGGAAGGAGAAAGGGGATAAGGGAGAGAGACTCAGTGATTAGAAAAGGAAACTGGAACAGCTTGAATGAAAATGAAATTAATTATAATAAAAATGGAATTTATACCAATATATACAAAACCAGTATGGAACCCAACCCCCCTGATGGTAATTCCATCACTGTCACCACTGATGCTGTGGAGCAGGCATTGGGAGAGTCCCAGACTGGGCCCCACAGCAGATGGGAGCTGTGTCCAGGAGCTGGATTCTGGTACCGGGTTCAGGAACACACCAATTGGGATCAAAGGCAGAACAGACAGAGTCCTCCTTGGGTGCAGTCCAAGAGGGAAGAGGAGCCACAGACCCTTTGGCTCCCTCAGCTCTATGCCGAATATGCCGCCTATGGGCTGGAATTCCTCGTTGGTCAGTTTGGGGTCACCTGCCCTGTCCGCTCCTCCCTGCAGGTGCAGCCTTTCACTTTCTGCACCCCCAATGTGGTGCACGAGATCCAGCAGTGGCCTTGGTCTGCTCACCAGCCCTTGGCAGTAACTCTAACCATGGGCTGTTCTCACTGCTAGCAGCAGACACTGTCTGTGAGAATAGGCTGCTGACTTCAGACAGTGCAGTGAGTTAGAAGAACTGAGCTGAAAAGTAAAACTAGAGAACAGAATTTGTTCTGTTCTCACTCAAACCAGGATAGCTGTGTTATCAGCAGGATTTCTTTTTTCCTACTGAGTTTAAAAAACATATCCAGTTGCCTTTCAACACTTCTTATCAATCTGGGTAATTTACAATGACTATTTTGTGGTTAGCACAAAGCAGGTTTAGGCAGGCTGGTGTCTACAGGAACCCTTGCAGCTAGTATTCTCCTGAGTAGTGGTGCCTAACAAGTTTGCTGAGGTATTTCCTTATGTGTTCTCCTGCTCATGTGACTACTGGAAAGAGTATAATTTCTCTTTGCAGAAAAACTTTATACTTTTACTTTGTTAGTTTGCATATTATGCTCTGGGTTCACTATCAAGAATTAGCTAGCTCATGTTAAGAAAAGTAATCAAAGTAACATGTGTTTTGATTAAACTTAATGGCTGGTATTTCATCAGCAGACTCATCTACTTCAGCTGTTAACTAAAATCAGTTGCTAGGTTTTATCATCTCTGCTCTTCTAGCTTGAATTAGTCCAAGGCATGCGCACATCTTTGCTTGCAGCATGGAGGGCAAATTTGAGTTTCATCAAAAGATTCCCCTCCCCCAGCATATAGTAAGTTATATACTGTGGCATTTAAGCAACATTACCAAAACTAAAAACTGAATGACCTTAAAACTAAGCCATCAGTTTGCACTTACCTGCAAGGCAGTGAACTTACAAATCAGACAGCCCAATTTAAGCCTTTCCTTGCCTTTATGTCTAGAAGGAACAAGATAGGTCTGAACACCAACAGAATTTGAGGTGTTTTGGCATAGTCAGAAATTATGTGTGCTACTCTTCAAGGCACTTCAGAAAGTAAGCCAAAAAAGGGAGTGTTTTTAAAATGACAGATTTTATACTTCACTGGAACCAATGAATCAACTTCTTGTCATACATTGTCTACTGAGACATCTCTTCTTCTCAAGCTCTAAAATGCAACCAAAGTGCATTGTATCACAGAATACCTCAGGGTGGAAAAGACCTTCAAGATCATCGAGTCCAACCTCAACCTAACCCTACTACCCTAAGTCTAACAACTCACTGCTAAACCATGTCCCCCGGCACCATATCCAACCCATTTTTACACACATTCAGGGATGGTGACTCAACCACTTCCCTGGGCAGCCTGTTCCAGTGCTTAACAACCCTTTCTGGAAAGAAGTTTTTCCTCATATCCAACCTAAACTTGCCCTGGTGCAACTTGAGGCCATTTCCCCTCGTCCTGTCACCTGTCACCAGTGAGAAGCCATCAACCCCATGTCACTATCTAAAAGCTATTTAGATTACCTCATTGCTAATGTGATCACTGAACTTGGACTCAGATGACTCAGAAATACAGTGCTCAAGAGAAGGGACCATGGTAGTCATGAGGCCATTACAAATACCTGTGCCTCGGATCTTGAGATGCAGCATCTTGTAATTCACACTGACTTAATGTGAATGTCAGTTACAGAAGCCAGCCCTGTTTAAACAAACCTTCTCCCAGCCATGCTGTGGATCACAGGACAATGAATTGTATAGGAAGACCATTAACAAAATGTACTTGAAAATTACACTGTGCCCATCTAGACACAGCCATTACCAGTGAAGCGGAGTGAACACACTCCATTGTTACCAACTTAGGATGCCACTGCAGGTTAATTATATAATCAGCCCACTACAATCAAATTGAAACAATAGAAGATCTAGTATGAGATACATTGTTGTTGCCATCAGTGGAGTTGAGATTTTATAATACAAAAATATTTCACAAATAAAGTTTGAATTTTCAAAGTTTAGCCTGACATGTAATTCCTACAATCCACTTTCTCAAAAAGAGCTTTACCAAAGTGATTATTGATGTACCACAAGGTACAGAATCAAAACCATAGCAGGAATTAACTTTTTAGCCCCTTGTTAAGAAAAATGAGTGTGGAAGTTGAGCACTCTTGGATGTGAAGTCACACAGCTAAGCCTTGATATCTTGGTCAAACTAGACATAAATTTTCTTATTTTCAGAACCCACTTGTCATCTGAATTATTATTATCACCATCAAGGACGATGATCCCTCCTCAGCACACCAACATTTTGTATTTTTAAAGCTTTCTGGTTTTAAATCTAGGACATAGAACTGCTCATTCTTTAGTATTGATATTAGCATAGTTACTATTAGCATGTCAGTATCTGCTGCTAGATGTGATTATATTATGAGATCTCAGACATCGTCAGAGAAAATGTAATTCTGGAGGGACAGCTGTTTCAAACCAGCTCCTGCAGCAGAGTGCCATGTGATTATGCTGTGCAGAGCTGACTAAAGAACTCTTTGTTCTCTCTTCAGTTCTAGTTTAGTGACTTTGGTGAAACCAGTTATTAAAAGGGAAGGCAGGGAATGTTCTTAAATGAGTCATGTTTGTTCTATGACTGTCAGACTACATCCGTAACTGGTTCAGTAGCTCTATTCGGCTGGTGAGATCATTCCCATGCAGCACATGACACAGGGAGCCTTTGTACAGACAGCTGAAGGCAACATGCTTCATACTGGATCCTGACTTGAGAGATGTTCCATGAAGTGATCAACAGGTACTTGTCCCCATTGATGTCGTGTTATGATGCTTGCAAGAGTACAAGAAAGACCTAAAACACATGAGAAACTTTGAGACTTACTTTCCAAGACAAAAGTGCATTTATATTATATACTTGTTTTTTAAACAAGAGTTGAAAGTTTATTAATGACGAACAAGACAACATGATCATTCATCCTAGCAACACCAAGCCAGGATGTAGGAGACAGCCCTAGGAATATCAGGAGAATACAAAGACCTTAATGACTTACTCAAAGTGTGCAACTGTTGTGTCTAGAAAAACTCTTCTTTTTCCATAGAAAAAGCAGGGAACATAAGAGTTAAATGAAATTACTTGAGAAGTAATAGCTCTTGTAGATATGAGGGAGATCTATGTTTTATTCAGCAATATGAAACAGAGAACAGGTGGAATGAAGCAGAGAAGGAGAATGAGACAATGCCAAAACCACAAAGAAGAATGCCATTAAGTTTGAGATGCTTGAGGTACTTGAAGTCTGTGCTGAAGTAACTGATGTACAGGAGATGAAAGAGATCTAGAAAACTATTAATGTGAATGCCAGCAAAGTTACAGGAGAATGGCTAACCCAAGGAATGGACAAGGTATCTTAATCCCATACAGACAAATTGTGATCACATTTGTTTTGTATTTGAGATCAAGTCTGACACTGTTAGTCTATGTTAGTGCCATTTGTGAAATAAATTCACTGGAATGATAAGCAGTGACTGACTGCCCATGCAGTCACTGGACAGTGCCACCTGCATTGCC
Source organism: Todiramphus chloris collaris (assembly GCA_025345505.1). NCBI lineage: Eukaryota > Metazoa > Chordata > Aves > Coraciiformes > Alcedinidae > Todiramphus > Todiramphus chloris. The sequence goes on along the minus strand of JANVCC010000030.1, from coordinate 469,313 downwards.
CACCACTGTTTGACATTCCCCAGGCTGCACACCACACGTTGGTCACAGCTCAGTTGGCTGGATGCCTCCAGAGCCCCGCACATACTCAGCCTGAGGTGCCTGCACTGCCACCAGCTAAAACCCAAAACCATCTTTTTTTCTTTTTTTTCCTCCCCTGCATTGAGGCAGTTTTGAATGCAAGACAAGATTTCTTTTTAAATATTTATTTATAGGAAGGAAAACAAAGTTTAAAGGACAATCTGCTCTCTGACATTGCGGATAGTTAGTGACATGCCTATTCTTGTCAACATATTTTAAGGAGGGGAGAGCGGTTCTGCATATCTGTACCAGAAGCTCCCACAGATTCTGCTATGGTCTGCAAAGAGAAAAGAATCAGGAACGGAGGTTGCTAGTTTGCATGGGTTGAGGTTTGATTCCTCTCTCGTGTCTGGGTCAAATAGGAGCAAATAGGTTATATGCTGAAGGGCTTTCTTTTAATGATTATATGCCTTTCTGCTGCTTCTCTTTTTCAGACACGTGTGATGTAATTATGATATATTGTACAAAAGACTACTTATTAATAACATCCAGACACAGGGATCCTGTAAGACAGTGTTGTCTTAACGTCATCAGAAGATGCTTCAATATCCTACATGAGAGCAGATAAGTCTGTGTATAGACAAGGGAAGCTTGTAATGAGCACAGCACCACTGAAATGCAGCAATGCTGCTTGTACAGCCAGCTTGGCTGTTTCACTCCACAGGGCTTCAAGTTCTAGGCTCAGCTGCAGAAGAACATGTGGGCTGGCTCTTCATCTAGATTAAAGACAGGCCTTCAGGATACTACTTTTGCCCACAGCTCCCCAGAGATGCCTTTTTTCATCAAAGACTGCTACTATATTTCTTCCATCTAGCTGCCAACCCTAGGCATCTCAAAAACAATAAGATTTTCAACTGGCATTTCTGTTCAAAGAGAACTGAGATGTCCGAGTAGTCAAAAAATGCTTAAGCTGGTGAGTGCATTAAGCAAGACTTTTATTATATTAAGACTGCTGGGGGGGGGGGGGGGGGGAAGTCTCTCAAACTTTGAGAATTTTGAGTGAAACAAAAGACTCTGAAATGAAACTATTAGTTGATTGCCTGCTATGGGCAGTGTCTCAGGACACTTAGCTATCATGTGGCTAGGCATTGGAGGTATCAATAGGATCTGTTTTGGTGGTAGAGGCAGGAAAATTTAGATCAAATTAAACCTTGAGAATATTGCTTATTATTGTTTCATGAATGATAATTTTGTTGGTCCTAAACTCTAGAGGAAATAGATTAAAAAAAAAAAGTAGCAGGCAAGCAGGCATAACACAGGATAACTAGGATGACTGCTGTGGGGGTGGGAGGGTAAAAGCAGTTGTGACAAATACTAATATGGTAGTAGGGTGTTTCAGATTTCTTTAATACAAACAACAAAATGTTTGTGCCACCACATACAGCATTTGTCAAGCCTTTACTTGGACCAGAGCACTGACTGCTCTTCCAGTCCTAAGTGATGGAACTGGCAATGGTACAGAGATGGCCTGTCAGGATGAGTAAGGATGACATGGGCTAAACAAGAAAAATAACAAACAAAAGAGTAGGAATTACACATTGTTCCCAGATAGTACTCAGTGCATCAGAAAGAGTTTTCTAGCCAACTCAGGAAGGAAGTTCTGATCAAGCTTTCTAGAGAACTGAAGTGGGCCAAGAGTGCATGTGGTTATCAGATAGTGCCTGGTAAGGAGGTGGGAGGATTTTGAAAGTTTTGAAAGATGTAGGAGTCCAGGAAGGCTGGACGTTTTTTAGGAAGTAAATCTTAAGGGTGCAGGAGCGAGCTATCCCCATGTGCCGTGAGACAAGTCAATGGCGAAGAAGACCAGCCTGGCTGAATAGGGAGGTTTGGATTAAAATCAGGGAAAAAAGGAGGACTTATGGCCTCTGGAAGAAGGGGCAGATGACTCATAACGAGTATGAGAATGTTGTCAGGTCATGCAGAGAAATAATTAGAGGGTCAAAAGCTGAACTAAAGTTAATCTGGCTTTAGAGGTGAAGAGCAATAAGAAACATTTCTATAAATAATGAGAAAGGCCAAGGAGAGCCTCCATCCTCTACTAGATTCAGGAAGAAATGCAGTAATAAAAGATGAGGAGAAGGATGAGGTGCTTAATGCCTTCTTTGTCTCAGTCTTTATCAATGGAAACACTTGCACCAGGGAAAGTCACTCCCTTAAGCCAAGAGACGGGGGCTGGGAACACAATGCTCCCCCTGCAATTCAAGAGGAGATGGTCCATGACATACTCCTCAATATCAATGTGAATGAATCTATGGTGCCGGATGGGTTACATCCTAGAGTGGCTGAGAGGACTGGCAGGGGTGCTCACCAGGCCACTGTCCATCATTTATCAGCAGTCCTGGCTGACTAGGGCAGTACCAGCAGATTTGAGATCAGCCAACATAACACCCATATATAAGAAGGGATGGAAGGATGATCCAGAGAACTACAGTCCTATCAGTTTGACATAAAGCCAGGGAAGCAGATGCAGCAGATCATCCTGAGTTCTACTGTGCAGCACATGCAGGCCAACCAGGTGATCAGACATGGTCATGGTTATGAAGCGCAGGTCCTGTTTAAGAAACCAGATCTTCTATCACAGGGTGATCTGGTTCTTGGGTGAAGGCAGGGCTGTGGATGTTGTTTATCTTGACTTCAGCAAGGCATTTGACACCATTTCCTACAGTGTTCTATTAGAGAAATTGACTGCTCTTGGCTTGGATGGGCATACACTTTCCTGGGTGAAAAACTGGTTACATGGATGAGTCCAAAGAGTTGGGGTCAATGGAGTTAAATCCAGTTGGCTGCCAGTCACGAGTGGCGTCCCCCAGGGCTCAGTACTGGGACCACTCCTGTGTAACATCTTCATCAGTGATTTGGATGAGGGGATAGAGTGCTCCCTTGGTAAATTTGCAGATGACACCAAGCTGGGTGGAAGTGTTGATCTGCTTGGGGATAGGGAAGCTCTGCAAAGGGATCTGGATAGGCTGGCTGGATCGCTGGGACAAATTTCATGAGTTTCATTAAGTCCGAAGGCCGGGTCCTGCCCTTGGGCCACAACAACCCCCAGCAGCACTGCAGGCTTGGGGAGGAGTGGCTGGAGAGCTTCCAGGCAGAGAAGGACCTGGGGGTGTTGATTGACAGCCAGCTGAACATGAGCCAGCAGTGTGCCCAGGTGGCCAAGAAGGCCAATGGCATCCAGGCCTGGATCAGGAATAGTGTGGTCAGCAGGATCAGGGAGGTGATCATTCCTCTGTACTCAGCTTTGGTGTGGCCACACCTCAAATACTGTGTCCAGTTGTGGTCCCCTCTCTACAAGAAGGACATTGAGGTGCTGGAGAGGGTCCAGAGGTGGGCTACAAAGCTAGTCAAGGGTTTGGAGCACGTGTCTTATGAGGAGAGGCTAAGGGATCTGTTTAGCCTTGAGAAAAGAAGGCTGAGGGGAGACCTTATTGCCCTCTACCAACTACCTGAAGGGGTCTGTTCTCCCTGGTGACAAGCGATAGAACAAGAGGAAATGGCCTGAAGTTGACCCAGGGGAGGTTCAGGCTGGATCTCAGGAAGGATTTCTTTCCAGAAAGGGTTGTCAGGCACTGGAATGGGCTGCCCGGGGAGGTGGTGGAGTCACCATGCCTGGAGGTGTTTAAGAGCCGGGTAGATGTTGTGCTTAGGGATATGGCTGAGTGGTTTTTGATAGGTCTGGGAATAAGGTTGGACTTGATGATCCTGGAGGTCTCTTCCAGCCAAAACTAGTCTATGATTCAGATGGCAAAACTAATCTAGATAGTTTCTGGTGATAAAAAAAGATTGAACTTTGGAAATATGTTCAAGATCCAGTGACAAAGTGGTTTGAAAGATGAATCTGTTCATTGCTAGTGAAATATGTACACTCTAATAACCCTGTATTTCAAGGCTTCCTTTCTGTAGAAAGCTTTATATAAAACAGGTTTACTTTCCCAGCTCCTAAAGCACTATTAATCCAAGCTGCAGTTTCAGATGCTTGCTTTCTGCATCCCATTCACAGTTAAACCAACTCAAGGGATTCTAATCGAAGAAAAGGAACTCCTCCTTGTGTCAGTTGATACGGACTAGGGAGAAATGTTGGTTTTCTCTCCTCTTTAGTCTTCTTGGAGCATTAAGAAGGAAATTTAACAAAGCTTGGGTTGGTGCAGGGTAATATATGATGCTGGTGACACTCTTGATCTGTCTCAGCTCTGTCAGTGCACAGTTGCTATAGTTCACTACAGATTCTATCCCAGAGGTATGCACTGTATGGTATTGGGAAGTCTTTCCAGGATCCTGGTGAAGCTAGACTATGGAGCAGGTGTTTTCTAGGCTAACCCAGAGAATATGTGAGTAACATAGCTCTGTGTTGTACATCTTCTAGTAAAAAGAAAACACCTGTCAGTTATCAGAGAAGTAGTAGAAGCTTAGTTATCAAGTCCACCAACTACATTCAACAGAGTAATGTTGCATTATGGCAAACAGAAGATAGACAAGATAGTTTTCCTTGCCTTTGTTTAGCAGTTCAGCTAACAGCTGTTAAATTATCATTAGACTTTCAAATGGTAAGGCAAATGTGTTACTTCTGCAGAATCATTTTAAAAGCTGCCTTAAAAATGTAAAATGTCAGTGCATTTGGTACTAGGAAATCCCTCTAGTAAAATGTATTTTCTATGTCTACCACATTGTAGTAAGACCTTTGATGACAGCTGCCTGAACCACACATGGTGTTACAATGGTTTGTTTCCCTAGACCTGAAACACCTGGGAAAGAAAAAAAAAAAAAATTTGGAAAGTACATTTCCGACCATCTCTAGTCATGTGAGACTTCTTTTTTACATTTTAGATGTGTCAGGAGCACTTAAAACATCTTATTCATTCACTTACCTCCACGTATGTCAGCTCACAAAGCAAAGTATGTAGTCATTTCAAGGTTTGTTTTGTCTTTGAATTATTCTATTGACATTCCAAAGCATATGCATGTCCCAGAGCCCTTCACCCCACATATCTTAGTAATGCTTAAGAAGCAAACAGTCCTTCCATTTGCTCCCTGAACTTCCATGAATTATGGAAATCTGTTATCTGAACAGCATGCAAAATACATTTGATTTTTCATACAATCTTACTGCCTGCTATATCCACCTTCATATCTCCATTACACTACACAATTTCATTTCCACTTGGCTTTATAATTTGCTAGAATTCTTTGTAAGCTCAAAAGTCAGAAATCAGGACATTTTGATTCAACAAAACTGAGGTAACTATGCAACCTGACTTTACAGTCATGGAGTCATGACTTTACAGTAATGGAGTATTAGACCATTGTGCTCTCTTAATTATTAGCATAAGCATCATTGTAGCTTTAATCAGTTTCCTGTCTTCTTCCATATCACATTCATATGCACCAATCAATCTAATTCCCTTTCTTAGTCCCTATTCAGTATTTCACATTTAGCAGAATATGCTCTGTATGAAATCAATGGCTGCTTTTTCCCAACTCATCTTTATAGGCCCAGAGTGCTCTCAATTTATTGCCAGGCATGCTAAGATTTACCAAGTAAGAATCTATAGTTCTACTAATAAAGCACTGTCATACAAGAAGGCATCGTGGCACTACCTGGGTTTGGTGGGGAGAAATGATACTGTGCCCTTTATATATGCTGAGATGCTTTGCAAGAAAATTAGAAGAGCTGTTGAATGAGAAGAACACTCCATATGAACGAAGACACGGAGCGATCCAGGAGTTACTGTGATGCATATATATTTTAAAATGCAGGTGTAGTCACTAGGGGGGGGACAAAAGCAGCTTCCAATTCATGTTCTGTCAAAGACCTTAATTACTCATTAGAAATAATGATGGCAATAGTTACCATGCCCTATTAAACCATCACACTAATTGTCCAGCATCAGCTGTTTCAAGTCAAGGCAGAAGATGACCCTGCAAGAGTCTGTATCCCCCTCACAGAGAATCCTTCTTTCTTCCTTTAAAAAATGTGCCCAAACTACACCAAATTTGTGAACTAACAGTATCTCGTGGCAATGAGTTCCCCGAGTTAACTGTGCCCTATTAAAAGAAAAACAGATGGTACCATTAAGGAAGTTAAGAATAAGGTCTAATGCACTCAACTCATTCTCTCATCTGTTCATCTTTGCAATTCCTGAATGGTTGCACCTGTCTCCACTCCCCCTTTTTGTACAGAGTTCATTATGGGTTTTACAACAGAAGTGGGGCTTTTTTCCTTTTCTGTTAGACTGAATATATAAAAACTCAGTGTGAATTAGAAAAACCTTAACTTCCAGAAGTCTTTAGCACTTAACACAGAGAGGGAATTAAAGCTGAAGCTGCTTAACTATCCTTAAAACTGTGTATTGGGAACAGAAATGATACAAACCCCAACTTCTTAAAACAAGATTTATTGGCACAAACATACATGTTACAAATGTCTACGACACTCTTGGATTGCAAAATAAAAATAACATAAAATAAAATAATCACTGTCCACAGAAAAGTACAGGAATATCAAACTTCGTAAGTAATCACAATTTTAGCATCAAAATGCATGCATTCATTATTTATAAATTGAATTCCACTGACCTCCAGGTAAAGCACTTTAAGAAATTTCCTGGTCTCCAAAACGTTACTTTTCCTGCCCAGGTAGCTCTAAGAAGATGCAAATGGAATGTGTTCTGTAGGGGCACAAATCACAGTTTCTTGCTTAGTACAGCCGAGTCTATGAGGTGAGAGATGCTGTTTGCAGCACACTTTTAGATCCTTTCCAAGTGCATTATCACTACATAGTGTAGTACTACTGTGTGGTCTTTAAAAGGATGCAATTAAAGATTTGGCCTGGAGTTTAGTTTTTCCTAGGGTAATTGAAAACCTATTTCTGATTATTCCCATTAGAGGAAGTAAAGTTTGAAGAATTAAAATGGAAGAGGTAGAAGAAACATTTTGTTTTGCATTGCCATTCCAGCAGCATTTGAAAGAGATTGCTAAAGTGGTTTGTGAGGAGAAATAGTAATCTCAGTAAATCACCTTCTTTTGTGCCAGTCTAGTAATTTAGCAACCAGTCAAGGTTTTGTCACTGACTTCAAACAGTACAGAACTGAACTTTACCAGATGTCCTGAATCTGACCTTATGCCCACCCTCAGCTTCAGTGTCAGAGGAGCAGGCTTCACATACACAGAGGGGAGAGAATGCATGGATGTCCTCAGTGTGATCAGGTATGACTTAGTCCAGTGTAAATGAGGAAGAAAGAAAAGTTCTGGATGTTAGTGGAAACTCTTTCAAAAATACTCCCACTAGATCTGAACTTGACTCTGCTCAGATCAGCACACTCAAAAATAAAGGTAAAAACATAAACCACATAAACTTACTAAGGTGCATACTGCACTTGTATCAACCTTAATAGGACAGAGAATATATTAAATGGCAGGATTTGCTGGGGAATCACCAGTCTTTGAGATTTTCAGTACCCATAAAGGCAAACCCTGTGCAACCTGATCCAGCCTCAAAGATGGCCTTGCTTCAAGCAGGAGATTGGACTAGATAAACCCCAGGGGTCCTTTCCAAACTAATTTTTCTACCATTCAAAGGAAAGTCCTGAATTAGAATGTGACACAGATTCCCTTTGATTTAGTAAGGACATGTTGAAGTCAATTCCAGAACAGATCATACTTTGCTCTTCACTCTGGGCCGAAGAGTGCAAAATACTCAACCATCTGCCCATTTTAAGTCTACGGTACTGAATTGATTAGCTAGCACCTCCAGAGGCTCCTTTTCTCTGTTACAACTCAAACATGTGTCAAGGAAAATACTAATTAGCTGGCTACAAACTCATTTCCTGCAATGACTAAAACAAGTTTATAATAAGAGGTCACGTATTGACACTAAGAGAACTTTTTATGCTGCAAACAAGCTAAAGGTTGCTCACAGTAGATATTGGCTACGTTGCATCTCTTTCATACTTGGAAAGAGAACAACGTGTCACCCAAATGGCAAATGCTTGCCCACATATATGAGGACTCCTTTTGGAATAGAGGAGGAAGAAAGGAGTTGTCAAATAAAAGTTTAACCTCTACAGCAGTTGGTGTTTTCCCCTCAAAATGTATTTTTGCAACAGACAAAGGATGTTTTTAAGCTCTGCTCTCAAGTAGGAGGTACTAATTTCTAATCTTTCAGTGGTGCATATACACATAATGTGACTAATATATTACCACGTATGTGGTCGGGGGAGAGAGGACTTTTCATTTACAAGACAAGCTAATGATGCTTTTCATGACAAGTAGTGGGCTATCGGTAACACTTTATTGTGCAGTCTTGTGAGTGTGTCTTAACTACATTAGCATTTTGGTTTGTTTCCAGTCTAGGGAAAAAGCAAATGAAATATAGATTGAACTTAGAATTTCTAATGAGAAAAAAAAAATCTTTCTTCAATAAATAGGCTTTGGAAGCTAATTATTCAACAGTTTGTGTAGTTGCTAAATTGCTTAAATAATAGATAAATAATACTTAAATAAGTAATAATTAAACTGTATACCCATGGCCTTTACTATACATTCCTACTTTTATTCGGAATCTTTTTTCCTTTAAAATTCATAAAAGGCTGAACCTGCATTGTTTAGTACACTGTAGTGCATGGTAGCCACACTGACCACTGAATTTTCAGATCCAGCAAGCACTACCATGACTAATAGAGAAATTGTTGCAACCTTTCAGGTCAACACTATGAATATTAATAGCTGAACTTCTGAAAACAATTACATATTGTTGCAGCTGTGAATTTGTGGCTCCATTATATGTGCTATCTCAAACATCTATCTTACAAAGAAAACAACAGCAGTGGACATTATTTATCCTTACTTTAAACAAACCTGCAGCTTATCAAGGGGAGCAACTGATTTCAAAGGATGAATTAAACTAGTGAAACCTCTTAATTCTTTTAAACTCTTTTCATCATGAAAGCTCAGAGACCACCACCACATTTTCACATATACATAACAGGAACGTAATGGATCCAGCAAACTGATTTTCCACCCTCTCCTTAGACCATTTATTGGTGGACAAGCATAGATACTAGAGTGGAACAAGGGTAAGCAAAATAATCATGCTGTGTCAAAAAGAGTTCATTACTGGCAGACCAAACTGCTTTACATCAAAGTGGGCATTTGTATTTGCATGTGTATTTGCTGCACCAAGCACTCTGGAGCCCTTATTTGACAGAAGTCCTTGACTACTTCTGCAGCTGCTGACAGCAGCATGTCTCTGGATAGTACACCCCAAGTGGTGCTCTCTGCAAAAAATACTAGATCATCCTTCCTGCAAACATCTCCCGCTTTTTCAGCTACATAGCTTGTTTTAAGTACTGGGCCATGTGCACTTTAATAGCCTAATAGTGTTTAGTTTTAGCATACTCTTCTTTTGTATCACATAACTTTGAACCAGATTAAGATTCAGGAGTCATATTCTGCCTCTACTGTTGTTGCCCCATCACCGGAAGCTGGTTTACGGACAGCAAGGCATTATGGGGAGGAGGTCCTGCTCCACTCAAGCCTGCCTCAGCTCTGACTGAGGTCAACAATTACAGTATAGCAGAATGCAGGGCATCAACTCAGAGGGTAGCAGAACAACCGTAGCCCCAATATGCTATTTGCCAAATACACTACACTCCAAAACCAGAAAGCCTTTCTAAGAGAACGAAGTGAGACTTGAGGAGTAATGAAGAAGCCAGACAGTGTGAGAAGAGCTAAAGAATGGAGGAGCTTTTTTTTCATTATTATCTTTGTTGTTCTCTGTGATATTTTCTCTGAGAACAAGTACTTTGCCCTTTCAAACTAACAGCATATGGCTTCTTTGGTTGAATAGAGTGTTATATATGAACCACAACGCTGTATTCATCTTTTAAACCACTACAGGTTATGACTCTTGCTTTGGAGAGTTAGCAGATGTGATACAGCCATGACAGAATGAGGTTACTGCAGAAATGACTCATTGTTGAATAATCAAGTGTTTACTTCACCAAAACTGCATGTAACCAGACTACCACAGTTTTTTTGCTTTATTGTAAGATGTAGCTTTTAAATGTCAGTGCGTCAGGAAGTAAGGTAAACTCCTTGGGTGGCTCAGATCTCTTTTTATGCGTGTGTTTAAACGCAGACAGCCTTCTGCTTCTCAATGGAGAGAAAAAAAAGCTACTGAGCACATCAATGGAGACACACATGAAGGAAATAAGGAAGGGAAGTTAGCGGAATAGGAAAACAAAATCCTTTCTTGAAGTGGAATAGAGAAGTGTTTCTGAAGGAGACCAGGTGAAGAAAGAAGAATTAACGTGAGGTTCTGGTTTGATTGTTTCATACATCACAACCTAGTATGCGTCCTGAAAATAGTGTCACCATCTGAGAAATCTCCAGCCAATCATTTCTCTAGATAAAAATATTTTTTTCTTTTCAAACTACATCCTGTGGCCTTTTGGGGTTTGCTTTTAAAGAAGGAATTTGAGGGCACTTGCACTTTCTCTTGCATGAACAAACACATGCTCAAATGTATCTCGTCTAGCAAGACGGACCTAAATCAGGAGAGAGGAAGAACTGTCAGGAAAAGCATCTCACTTTTCTGACTACTCACGGGGCCCAAAGGTTATGAACTCTTATAGGTCTAAAGTTCAGGTCAGGACATGAATCCAGACCAAAGAGACTTTGGTCTCCGAGTCCTTTCTCCAATACTCACTGTGTACACTGGGAGCAAGCCCAGTGCCTTATATGGCTACTGCTTTAGTCCTCTTCCCTGTTTAAAGGGCAGGAGAAGCAGGATTGAAATCTAAATCCTGGATCACACCCAAGTGCTCTCTAGTTTCTTTGTGAAGGTGTAGCACCAACCTGTGCGATCAAAGCACTGTCATAAAAATTATAACAGATTATACTTAACTTCCACTGGGTGGATCACCTCCCATGGAACAGAGAAAAACTCACTCTGTAAAACTGTGAAGAAAAATAGAATAATGTCTGAGCTTCTAAAAGTTCCTGAAATTAGAGTCTTTCATGGTAGATGCACTTCTGAGGAGGAGACATCACCTTTTTACAGGTACGCTCTCACACAGATGTCAAGTAATGAACTTGCTCTTAAAAGCTAAAATCCCTTGAATTCAGACAAGAAGTATCTCAGCTGTTCATAAAGATATACGAAGCCCCATCAGCAAAACAGTGACAGCAATGAGACACAGAAAGAGAAGAATTTCAAAAGGTCTTGCTACCCAGACAAAAACATAGCAGATTATGACTGTTCTAATTAATTCCTTGCACAGTTAATACTGTCCTATACTTCTGTCATTTTGGGTGTTTAAGTCACTTATTGCAGATCATTATTTAAAAAGAACAAAAGTATTTTACTTGCCTGAACTGTTCCAGGGGCTAACCTCATGCAGGTTCCAATAGAAATAAAGTGCCAGCTTTTAAAAAAAAAAAAAAAATCAAACTGACTGCATTTCTAAATCATTTCTTGCCTTGCAGACCCTAGGTTACATTCAGATTCTTTATCAGATTCTCCCCTCCTCCTAATAATAATAATATTGGATTATGTTGGATTCACTGTACTGTTACATAATGTTGTCAAGTGAAAAACAGGTCAAGAGCCACATTTCAACTTCCACACTACTTACTCCTGCAAGTTCTGTGTACTATTTTTTTTAGGTTTAAAGCCACATTTATGTTATTGCAAAGTGAGCTAAATTAGAAGGAGAAAGTGTAATGCCCAGCAGGACCTTACTAGCCTGTGGACAGTGGATACATATAATACTTCAACCTCAGAAGCCGATAAGCACTTATGGGCGAGTCAAACAGCAGCTGTGGTACAAGCACAGAGCAGCCCCTAACCATCCCATTTCAGCTATGCTGTTTCTGAACAGCATACCATGGTAGCATCCTGGCTGTACAGCTGTAGCCCAGAAATCAGAGAAAGTGTAAGTTCTTTTTAGAAGGATAAGAATATTCACTTCTCAAACAATGTTTAACTCTGGCTACCAAAATCCTTGCTTGCAGGCAGAGAAGTCTTCAGTTCAGTCCCCAGAATGGCAGTCAGAAAGCAAACAGTCCCACAGCCCCTCCAGGGTTTGCTGGGCAGTGGGTAAAAGGAAGCCCTTCTGTGCTTTTCTTACCAGCCCAGGGTAAAAGCCTGGGCAGTAGTTAGTGATGAAGAGTAGTAGTTGAAATTCTACCCAGTAATTGAAATTCTAAGCAGTGCTGACTAAAGAATGAGTTAACCTTTTCCTGGGAAATTTACTTTTATAAGCAGGCAGTTGTAGCTGCAAAGACATTTTAAATGTAGAGGCAGGGAGCAATCAATCCTGGCTTCAACACAAATAAGATCTCCAACTGTGTTCATATAGATTGTCCTCTGTACCAGTCTATGTACAGGTGATGGTGTTGCATAATCTATGACCCTGAACAGTCCCATGTTACCATATTCTCCTTGCAGAAGAATTAACCCTCTTCTGGAGCAGTTTGATTCCGGGTTTGTACATCAGGGAAGGACATACCTGCTTATGCTTCCTGGGCTGCATTAGAAATGTTACATGCTTTATCTTACTGCTCGCAACCAACCAGCACAGCACAACTAGAAAACATTGAGCGTTCATGAGCACATCATATTCAAACAACTTAAAGAGTCAAACACATTAATTTAGCATATTTCATTAGCACACAGGACAAAATTGTCTCTTCACAAACATCTTACAACCCACTAGAGGCTGGGTTTCTTTACTAAACTCTTCCTTGCAAATTCTCACCAACATTTATAAGCCATCCCTGTTAGTTACTGTTTTGAGGGAGAACGAGTACACATGGCACAGTGACCAGCTTCCTGGGATCACTCCCCCGGGACCACAGCTCCCACTTTGATTATGAATTTGCTTGAGACATATTAGCTAGGAGGCTGTAAGATTTGCATCCTTGTAGCAGTTGCATTTGGAAACTTTGCATCTTTGTAGCTAGAGGATCCAAACTCTTTAATGTGTGTTTGCAGTTGTATCAGTCAGTTCAAACTCTCGTAGGAGAGGGCACCGTTTACATTAAGGATCTGTTGTTTCTGGTGGTACTGATTGTACCATCTCCAGTGAAATCTATCTTCATCTCATGGGTCCCTTCAGCAGTCCTGTGGAGAAACCCTGTGAGGATCAAGCCGCTGCTCAACATTGTTATGGGTTGCAGGAACTCACTTGTAGGAAACAATTCTTTCGTATCAGCCAAATGTCTTAGTAGTTTTAAAAGGGTTATGAAGTTGGACAGCTTATTCCTTTTCCAGCAAAGGCTCACTTAGAGATAGCACTCAGTTGTGGCACTTCACGGAGTCAGGACCTTCATGAGTTTTCTGTGTGGCCCATGAGGACTTTAGCAGCGTTCATGTACTCAGCTGAAGCACTGAAGTGAACAGGGCATACTGGGGAGCCCAGTAGCACATTAGTAACTTTAAAAGTTAATTTTCATTAAGACTGTAGCCACATACTACTTAATGATATGACATGTGAATATGAAGTAATATATATAGAGAAAAAAAAAATGCAACTGGAACCTTTCAATGCTTACTCTCACTGCAAACTTCTACTTAAACACAATTTGTATATACATCCACTGCAACAAACCAGTCTAGGTCTCTGCTTTTTTAATGTAAAACCATATCAAGAAAGATGCTCTACAGTGGGAATATTTACACTAGTATTACCATGATTTCTATGCCCTAAATAAATTGCAGACAAAAAAAAAAAAAAAAAAAAAAAAAAAAAAAAAAAAAAAAAAAAAAAAAAACAAAAAAACCCCAACCCAAACAATTCTATTAATTCCTCTTGGAAACTCTGAAGGAGTTATCCTATAAAGACTCTTTCAGAACTTTGTCTTAACATTTGATAATTTATTTTTAGTTTTATTAACTATGATTAAGCTACTGAGTGTTTAAAAAGAAAAAACTAGGAGTTCAACATTTGGGAGAAGCCCTACAACAACAGCATGCAAGAACTTTTTCTCAAAGTGCAATATATAATTTCTCTTAATTACATCAAATGTTAATTTAAGTATGAAAAATGTCAGCTGAGCACTTTACAAAGATGCCATTATAGTTTATGAACTGTACACATACACACAAAATACATTTTTTAAAAGCCTCTTAACACCAGTTTGGAACTTTTCTCCAGGAAAGCTTTGCTAGGCACTTCCCTTGCTCAGTCTCTCTCCACTGTTCCCTCTATTTACCCACACCCTCTTCTTCCTGATTTTTGAACAGGCCTCACAGTGGAGACTGTTTCTGCAAAATGGTGCAGTGGTAGCTTCCTACAGTTGTGCTGGGAAGCCACAGACATCACCAAAGTTGTTCATGTGCTTTAAGTTAGGGCCATTCAGTATTGAGGACTGACATTCAAGAGAGTTCCATGAAGTCTGACAAATAGTGCCTTGAGTTTTTAGCAGGAGTCTGTATCTTGGTCATTTCTGATGCTTGTAGTACCATTTTTTCATTTCACCTGCATTTTTCAGAACTGTGCTAGCTAATGCTATTTTGGTTGGCATGCAGATTTCTTTCTGGCTTTCACATTGAGGCCATCCTTGTTGTACAGAACACCCCATAATGAAAAATTTAAATTTATAAAAGATGAAAATCGAGTCCTATTTGTCTTCTGCAGACTTGGATACTACAACTAATCTCAAAAAAATCAGTGTTTGGCTGGCTAAGTTGAAATAAGTACTTGTAGGTATCACTCTCTTCGATGGGAGTACCAGATACTATCTCAAGAAGTTACAACTGATAGTGGATTTTGCCATCAAACTTTAGGTGCTTATATTGAGAGTTTTGGTCCTAACGTTTGCTACAACCTTAGGTTTGGGTCCAATCCACCTGACAGTGTTCCTTTAAGCAGGAGCTTCCCCATAGTTGCATTCTCTGATTCTGAGATGTTTAGGATGCTTTCCATATACTACAGTTTCTGAAGGTCAGTGCTTACACATTTTAAGACACAGTGATAAGACAGTATATGGAACTACTTGGCAGTATTTAGCTGGTACAGTTTCTTGTGGAAACAACAGAATTCCAAAACACACCACACTGAATGCTTATGGGTTATTACAAGCAAAAATCCCAACACACCAGGAATTAAAAAGCGGAGTTCAACAAAGGAACACTGATATTGTTGGTTGATGTGAACAAAGTTGTGCCAAGTCTTCCTTCTTTGCCTTTTCAAGTGGAAAAATAAACTGGAAAAGGAAGCAGAAGGGAAAAAAACAACCATAAACCAAGAGTTATTACAGAGTTATTGTTGCACTCTATCTCCCAGAAGTGTATGCTGTCAGAGAATGGCAAACACCTTTAGCACACCTTTGCTCAACAAGCATGACACATATGCCTTCCTAGCTGGAATGGGGATGCTCCTCTTGTGTCAAAAGGAGTTTGGAGCGGGAACTGGCGTGGAAATCAGGACACACTGTGGCTCAAAAGATAGAAGGGGCAAGGACTGATGGTGATGTTAGCCACCAGCTCCAGCCACAGGAATACATGCAGTCCCACATGTTGTACCTCCTCCTTCAGCATGGAGACAGCCTGCATTTCCAGGGCCACCCTACCAGGATGTTAGGAAGCCTGGCTTGAGCCATTTCACCACCCATGGCAGCTTGTTTCTCCCAAGAAACTACCCAATTTATCTGCATCTATAGCCTACCCTGCATGGAGGGTGTGATCTTACTCCCATTCAAACCAGTGACTGAAGGAGCCATGCAGGCCTTGTCTGTGACAGCACCTAGACACTTGATGTCAACAAGTTTTAAACATATACTTGAGAGCTACTGTAATTAAATACATCATGGAGTTCAGTACACAGGGTCCTTCCTGAAGCTGCAACCTTTAGGCACTATTACAGAAGGATCAAGTACACTGAAAAAATAATCTAGGATCCAGAGCTCAAATACATTTAAATCTCACTAAACTTGCACTTGATCTCACCATGGTGAGCCATGAACTGGGTTTGATGATGTGACACTCAAGTGTGATTAAATACCCTAAAGCCAACCTAAGCCATGTCAAACCTGCTATGTCTGTTTCCAAGTTTACCAGGACAGGCATCCAACATTTAAAACCAAGAGGGAAGCAATATTACTATTTATATATAATTTCAGCCTTAACTTCTAAGGAGAAATTGAGCCATCTAATCTGCTTTTTTTACTTTATTAAAGATATACATATGCTCAATGATGCATGTATACACAGCAGTCAGTTCAATAGCTCCACATCTGTCTTCCCAGGATGCTGCACTAGCCTGCAGAACAAAGGCCCATCTTTCCCTTGAAGCCTGCTGCCTTGGGTACCCAGTTAATATAGTTAATTAATATCTAGCCATTTCCCATTCTTGTCATATCAGTGTTACGAAACCCTAGAATTATTCTGGGTCACTCTGGTGCCAGCATTCATAAGGCTAATACACTGCCACATGTATCTCAATCCATTTAGTCATGTTTACAGGTGATTCTGTAAGCCTTCTTTACAGAATCAACGGAGTAAAATGGAAACATGCCAAATACAAGGCATGTAATTCGAGAGCTGGGAATTAATTCACACCCAGAGTCTAGCCTCCTGGTGAATCTCTTCTGGGTTACTAGATGGGTTGTCTAACTCAAGAAATCTCCCTTTTAGGAGTTAATACCTTATTACACTGATGTCACATAACAGCTGTTGCTAACACAGAGGTTACATAAATAAAGTGTTGAGTTCCTGTCATTACAAGATCCCTGGCTCCCAACCAGCATGACTGCTATTACTCATTCATATGCTATTTTTTCCTATAGCACATGTGTGGAACGAGGTGGTCTTTTGAGACAAGGAATCAATAAGATTTCAGGCCATCTTTTAATGATATTTAGAAATGCAAATTTTCTGCAGCATCAGCATCTCAAATTCAGCTGTTTTGGTGGGAACTAGGCACCTACATGCTGTTTAAAAATTCATCAGATGCCCGTTTGCCTGTAGGCCTTCATCTTCTTTTTGTAGGCAGGTGGTAACTCGAGCATTACTGTTCTCACTAGGAAACACCAGGGCTGTGGCACTGGCTGTAATGCAGGGAAGATATATGAGACCGCATAAAAAATTATATAAACATGAAAAGGGAGAGTCTTTAATTCTGGAGAAATTTATGTAACATGCTAGTGTAAAATACAGTAAATGTCAACAAATTCTACCTATGTAAGTGTCCAGAGAGTTTGCAGTAATTCTCACTATAACAGCATGACACTAGAAGGGGAATTTCACAAATTAATCAGTTTAAATATATCCATTTTTTCTTTTATTTTTTAATATATCAGCACTTTGTAAGTCACAGAGCTACGGAGATCATAAACAACACAGAAAATGTATTACTCACTTATAATTATAATGAGAATGACTGCGCATACTACACCAAGGATGATCATCATCTATAAAAAGAAAGTTATGAGGAGAAAAAAAAAAAAAAAAAAAAAGAAAAAAGAGAGTAAAGTCAGGTTTTCACAAGAATGATATTAACCTCTCAGTTTTTCTGCTTTTATTTAGTGGCTCATTGCTTGCACTTTTAATTCTTGCAAAGACTCACTCTACCAGACTTGTTAAGGCTACAAATTTAGTGTCAGTTTTAGCAACAGCTCACCACCAGCAATGGTCATAGCCTCTTGTCAAAGCTAGCAATTTCTTGCCCATCAGCTAAAATGCAGTAACCAACCTTGTCCATTTCCAGCAGTTAAAGAAAAAGTAAACTTCTGAAGTAAAACAGCTCCAAAGGTGACTGAAGTAGCTGGATTCACACATGGCTGGATTCATTCATGTTATACCAGAGTAACTTTATCACTTTTCACCACATTCCCATAGTCAGAGAGGAGGCAGCTGGAGATGTCTGATGCCTGGCAGCTATTTGTGCTCACTTGGTACTTGTGCTCTTGAGAGAGGCAGCCCAAGGCAGCCAGCGAGGTTTCCGGTGTGTTAGCCTGGAAATAGCTCATTGCAAAGTCTGTTCCCACATCAACAGATACATCAGAGCCAGTTGTGCACAGATCATACATATGTGCCAACAATGAGTTGTGTGGGGCAGAGGCCCCCAAACTAGACTTGCTGAATGCTCCTGAGGCCACCAGAGATACTGTAGTCCAATTCCCATCATTACCCCAGTGAGAATGGAAAGAGTGAAAAATAGTGACATGAACATGTCAAGTCAAGGCCTTTATTCCTCCCAGTATATGCTGGAGAATTATTTAGTTAGTTAGTTTTCCCCACCATCCAGAGTTTGGGAGCCAGAGGAAGGACAGGGAGATTCTGTTTATCAGGGTAAAGCAGAAAAGAATAATGAGAAAAGGAGAATGAGAGTAGGTTTGGAGATCTAGTGTAGTATAGATCACTGTGACTACTACAGTCAGCATGGATGAACCTAACTCAAAATCTGTGTCTGTAGCCCCCAGAAGCCCCTCTTCCTGTACCATCAGGCAAAACAAATAGGCAACAGCTAGAAGAGGCCCAGAGAAACTGCTCAGTTGAATTTCTAACCTAGATCCACTTATTTCTGGAGCATTTGTGTGTGCAGTTTACCCAGAATATTTTGCCTTGCTTTACATTTCATGTGGATATAAGATACAAAGCAGGCAACAGACCAGTGGGATATACATGTAGTATTCTTCTTTGGGAAGAGGTAGTCTTATCTGAGTGGACACAAATGGTCAGCAGCAAAGGTGGTACTGAGGAAAAATGGAAATAAAGATGAGCTTTTGGAAAAGCGTTCATATTGGTGGTGCATGAGTAGAAAGCAGCAAGGATAAGGGGTCTTGTATAAATAAAAGGAGATGAAGTTTCTGGGTCCAGAAAACACAAATCCTGGAAGATGTCTGAAAAAGGAAAGAAGCATGAGGTTCCCTCTGCTTGTGGGAAAGGATGAGACTTTGAAGACAGCAGAGGAGTGAGCTGGTTAATTAAAGTCCTGCTATATCCTAATCTGCCCCTCTTGAAATGACACTGTCATTTCCTCCCTTCTCACAGTGGTTTGTGAAACCAAATTGTTTTTGTAGTTTATCATCCTACAGAAAGATTAAGACTGATGACCTCCCACAAGGAAAAAGCTTCTTTTCTGACACTACTAAAATTCACTGCACCTGTTCAGATCTTGTGGTTCACACAGGATATTGAATTGAATTAACACGGAATGCTCTCCTATCCCTACTTGCAGACACTGGCTGAAGCATCAAAATTTGAATCTACATTTAACATACGGCAGAAATTATCTAAAGACTACATTCTGATACAGATCAAAGTTGCTTGACTTTTTATCCTAGGCTCTAGAGGGCAATGCACATCTTTCTCCCCTTGACAAGTAGAAACCACTTAGAGATGCCAATTACCTGCAAGCAAGGTCCCGTTAAATGCACGTGAAAATAATATCTGCCGTGATTCTTAATGAGATTCTTATATTCCTTACCTTGCAATTTTTCCACCAATATTTTCTCTTCAGTTTGGCCGCACTGGTTTCAAACTGTGAGGCACCTGCTTGCAATGCATCTGCCCGGTTGTCAAGCTCTGATAGCTTCTGGTCTCTTTCTAGCACCTTGTCCACATTCATTCTCATGATGTCTACCACCTGCAAAAGAACAGCCTCGCATTAGACTCCACACCCAGTAAAGCTGAAGGTCACCCATATATGATATTCCAGAGTGTGAACATATCATACTGAAACCAGACATTTACCTTTATGGTATGTGAAGGCAATTACCTGGATTGTGCCTCAAATAATATGCATATGGAAACAGACACAGTGAGAACAAGATGAACACAACTATACCATGCTCTCATGCCCTTAAAGATAAAAAAATAAAGGCACATTATGAATAACATACATACCATAATTAGTTTCATTAAAGTTTTTAATTTCTCTTAGCCTACAACTAGGTACTTCACTATAGATAGAAAAAAATCAGGGAGACCAGTACCTCTGTACTACAGTTTGGTTGACATTTGTCCAGTCAAGACTAAGACCAAGCCATTATTTTCCTTATATATTTAATATAACTTCCTTACCTAGAGAAACTGGCTAGATAAAGGCCACCCTAAAGGAAATTATATGCATTTCCTCATCAAGGAATTCACTTACTCTGCAGATCTTTCTTGGACAAGATGACTTTCCAGCCATAATTTGAAGTCCTGCTTGAAAGCGGAGGAGGAGAAAATTTTACCTGTGAAAACGTTACCTAAGAAAATCCAGCCTGATGTGAGCTCATGCCACCTCATTGCACAGCCTCAGCAAAAACAGCGTGCGCAGCCAGTACAAAACAGGTAAGGCCCGTAAAAGCATATATTTTACACATCAAGTTAGACAAAAATCCTCTTTCCACAAGTCGATAACTGTGAATAGAAACCCTGTACAAATCCATCACTCATTTAAATGTTAGTATATCAATCTCAGGACAGTTGTGTCCACTCATCATAGTGATGAGCATGTTTCCTGGTCTGTTACTTCTCATGCTCTGTAATAAGTAAGTTTATGATTTTTATATTTGACATAATTTAACTATTCCCTGCAAAATCCAAGAGCTATTTAAAAAAAAAAAAAAAAAAGACATAATTTTAAACCAGTGAGATGTAGCTGATAGGAAAGAATCTTTGAAAAAGCTGACATAGGGTTAAATGCTGTTCCAAAACTCAAAAAAATTTGTTTCACTTGTCTACCAAATCTGAAATAAAATCAAATGTTTTCATCAGCCCAATTTTCTTAATTGGTTGTCCAACCCAAAATCTTCCAAGCATTTAACTTCAACAATTAAAACAAACCTTTTGTTTTAATCTCCCAGCTAGTATTTAGCTGGATTTTGTCTTGGTGCAATGTTTTGTAGTGAAACTTCTAAACTATTTGAAAATACAGAAACAAAATACTGTAACATTTCCTAGTTTGTTTGGTTTTTTTAACCCAGAACTACTTATTGAATTTAACCTGACTGCATTGAACACTTGTCCAGATAAGACTGCATTTTTGTCAAATAAAAAGATGTTCATCTAGACTTAAACCAAAATCTGAGCCTTAGAAGATAAGTTCTGGGATGCCTAGAGAAATCAGGGGCGGAAACCCAACACAGATACAGCTGAAAGACTGTATCAGCATCGCTATAGCAGTAAAAATGTCAGTCATTTTATTAAGATCAAAACTCTTTTCTCTTGTGTAAAGTCGTGATAGTGTTGCTGAGTTCTGGATTTGAGTCTGAAGGGCTGCGCGGAGCAGTGCAGGAGCAGAATAGCCAGAGAAGTGTAGTACTGTGGTGTGTAGTTTGGTGCCACCTACAGATTACTTTCCAACAAGACATGGAAGGAGAACAACTAGGAAAGATCTAGTAGGAACAATGCAGTGCTTAATAGATCAGATCCTTAAATGCTATGAACCAATGACTTCACCACACTGAAAGCCCAGCAGAGTTTTGCTCCTTTGGCTATTCTTACACTGTGATTTTCCTACTAAATAAGGATCTGCTGACCATGTGCTATCCACTCAAAACCCATACCAACCTCAGCCTCCCTCTCACACAGGAGGTGAAAAAAATGTGGACCCTAATTTTCACCGGCATAATCCTCAAATCCATAGTCCTTACCGTCCCCTCATGTCGGGTAAGAGTTCCTGTCAAAATTCCACCAGCATGCTTCATGAGACAAACCTTCATGGGCTTGAGTGAGAAGTCTCAGAATATACAGTATCTTAAACACAAAGCAAGGGGTTCACCAGCATCATTGGAGACATCTTTATTGATCTGCTTGAAAAGCTCTACATATCTGACCTGTATCACTCATTTTAGACAACAACTAGTCATTATTTTTCATATTCTAGGGACAATTACTTGTGCTGTAGCTCACATAACAGCACCATCATGATGTAATATGTTCAGGATAAGAAGTTTATTTCATTATTCTGACGCAAGACAAAAGCTAAAATGTAATATTCCTTCCCCCACTGCAAGAAACACTACACTAATGTCAATTAAATTAGTGTGATGTGAAAATCAGTGATAATGAAAGAACATGGCCTAGAAATTTCTGCAGACATTTCTGCAGCCAGAAGAGGTTCTTGTGATCAGCTTTGAGAATCAGCAATGGGAAGACCAGAAAGATGCCATTTCAGATCTTCAGCAAAGAAAGAGTTTGTAAAAAGACAAAGCTCAATTTGACAGACGCGTTTAATTCAACTTAAGAAATGCATTTGAGTTGAATGTTGTGAGGCCTTCTCTATTATTTTCAAAGCATAGCTGGAGCTTCTGAAAAAAGAGGACTTTATGCAAGCTGCCCAGATACATTGTGGAGTCTCCTTCTCTAGACGCTTTCAAGACCTGCCTGGATGTGTTCCTGTGTGGCCTGCCCTGGGTGTTCCTGCATTGGCATGGGGGTTGGACTCGACAATCTCCAGAGGTCCTTTCCAACCCCTACCATTCTATGATTCTCATGGCTTGAATCTGTCTCTAAGAAGGAGGTTGTCTGTCCTTGTGAAACAGCCTGTGAGATTCGCATCTAACCTTTAGGAATGCAGGAATGTGTTAAAAGAGTGGGTTCCACTATGACATTTCCTCCTAACCTTCTTCACTCGGATGAATTAACGAATTGCCACAAATGCCCATGTCTGTTCTGCAGAAATGTTACTGGTCCAAGGATGTTCATACTCAATCTCTCTTGTACTGTCTGATTCCTCATAAATGCCGTTCTTTGGTAAACCCCATTTCCTAGATCCACTGCCTTTAGATAAGCAGAAGTTGCTGGATCACTAGGGAGAAAATCATCTTTAAGAAAAACAGTAACCACATCAGCATCTTTGAGGTGAGCAACAAATCACCTGGAGCCATTTACCTCATCCACTTGGGCTTGTGTCTGCTGGAGTCGTTTGTTGCTTGACACATTGGTAGCAGGAGGTGGCCCTGCAGCCCCAGCATTAGTGGGACCTTGGGTAGAAGCTGTCATAGACCTAGATTGAGAACAGAGAACATGAAAAATTACTGAAACCATCCTTGCATATTTACTACCCTTTTTCTGGAACAAGTCAAAAGTACCTCTTTCTTAAAAGGAGCTTTCCATTATCTCCCAGCCCACATTTTCCATTCCTGGATCACAACCCTCATATCCTATTCCCTCCTATGCTGCAATTAGCTTTCATGTTATTTCTTGATAGGACCGTATCGAACTCTTTCCCTTGTTGCCTTTTTAAACAGCAAGCAATTCAGATTATCTACCCTAAATTAGGCCAATGGCCAAACTGACCACAGGCCTGACTATCGGGGCAGAGCTTATGTCACACTAAGAAAACAGACTCTGTTCCATGTATTTGGTGTTGATGCAATAGGAGCCAGGGCTGTGACTCTGTCTTCCTCCTCAGTGTGCCAAGTGATACCCTTCCCTGCTCCTCAGTTTTTGTCTGGAAGCTAACCCAGTAAAGATAAACAAAAGGAGAGGAGAAAGAAGTGGAGCAGGAAGTGGGAGCGAGAACTGCACACTGCATGGGGTTAGTCATCCAAGGCATTCACCAATGCTTAACCACACTATCAGTGGTCACCAAATGCCCACCCCACCAGAGCAGCTGGCCAGGCTTGAACATCTGCCATGGACCCTGTACTTGCAGCAATTCTGTGAACAGAGCCCTGATCTCCTGTGCATCTTCTATTTTCTTAAGCATCAACACTGACTTTCTCCAGCTTGCTCTAAAACAAAAGACAAACCAAAATGCAGACAAATCATCCTGCTAGCCTGAACAGAGTCCCTCGACCTTAGCCAGTCATTCTTCACACCCACTCTTTAACCTGTGAAACCTCACTTTTTCTTTCAAGGGACCCTTGTCACTTCTTCCTGCAGAGAAACAAAACCCTCCCTGAAGCTGCAGAGGATCTCGTAAGCATGTTAACTGAAAAATATCACAAATCCCACTCATGCATTACCAGTGCCTTCCCACAGTGACAGACTGAGAGAACACAGTGTTTCTCTGTGAATCATTCCCTTTACATCCTGGGATCTGATTACATCCTGGGGTCTGATTAATGGTACTGGAATTATGGCCTCATTAATCCACTGTCAAAGTGCCTAGGGGCAGTAAAGTTAGTTCCCCAAAAGTACCTTGAGCTGCAAAATTCAGTTTGACAGTCTCGCCTGTGGGCTGAGATCCCTATAGATAATGTGGACCCTCACAGACTCGCAGGGATTGAGTAGTTGTTTGCAGACCCAGAGTACTGCTGGATCTTAACACTTCTTTTTTTTTTTTAACTGTGAGTGAGAACATCATTATCAAGCTTTAGTTGAAAGAGCCATACAGAATTTGCTTATCCTTTGAGGACCTTACAGCTACTATTAAAAACATAAAAGACCAGATGCTGTTGACACCTGCAACAGAATTACTCCCCTGAAGGGCCATGGGCCAGGATTCCAACAGGATTTATTCTGAGTTTATGTTGTTGTCACAAAACATCAAAATCTGATTATAACATGTATCAGACTTAAATAACACAAAACAAGATCTCCCTGGAGTATTAACAACTTCAAAGGGAGTTCCTGGTACCACAACAGAGCTAGAATTAAACTGTACAATTTCTTTCCAGTCAAGGAAGTAAATAGGCTTTTTTCCCATCAACACAAGCAGAATTTTTTCTATGGAACCATTGTGACACACTCTTCACTACTACAAACAAAAACAGAGCTCCCCTCTTGAGCTAGGTACCGTTAGGATCCCAGAGACTACAGAAGAGAAGCACATGAGAAGTGTTTTTCCTGGATATGTGTTTTCACTAGCAAGCATAGCTTGGAAATGCTGCAGTGTTCGTGGTCAAAGCTATGCAATAACTCAAAACTTCAGCACTCTGGCATATATTCTGCCCTGTAATTTTAATCTTTTTGTGCATCTCCCAAGCCATCCTTAAAATGATTTGGCATAAAGTAGAGACTTCTCAGTTTGTTCTCTTCCAGCATCCTTGCTACAATCTAGTTTGGTTTCAACTGTATTTCCCAGCACTTCTCTGTTCCTTGTGTAAGGGAGTAGATAGGCAGAAGGGGTGGTTTTACAGCTGCCCTGACCATCCATCAGGAGTTACTGTAGCTACCAGAGAGATGGCAATCTTTATGCTAAGGTACAAGCTTGTATTTAACATACTGATCTTAATTAATTACATAAAATCTAATACAAGAGTAACCAGAGTGGGTGCTGCCTGCAGTGCAGAGCAACCTTTTCCAAACCTTTTCTCTCTGGAGTTGTGCTCTGTTTACACAGTGGCTGTCTTGTTCATGGCTTCATGGGTGAGAGCAAGGAGCTGCTGCAAACAGGAATGCTCACCAGAAGAGATGCAGCACCCACCACAAAGAGGGACAGCACATGTTCCCAGACGGGCTCTAGGAAGTCAGTCCTTAAGCATGTGGTTTTATTTCCACCAGCAGCTCTTGCAGCTTAACAAGCCATGAGCCATCCCTCATCACAAGTCAGCATGTAATATCCAAAATAGACAAGTACAAAGGTACCTGCATCACCTCTTCTCCTCCCAGCCTCCCAAGGCACTTTGGCAGAGGATGGAGATGTCTCCATGCTTCTAACTCAGCCCTATCAGTGTTTGAGCTTTGTAGAAAGCATCCTGGCTGTACAGCAGCAGAAGACAGTACCTCTGTGAGCTATTATGGCTCTACTCCCACAAGGCATCTGTTAAAGGTTGGCATAGATCATATGAGGACCGTTTGAAGGAGCTGGGTCTGTTTAGTTTGAGGAAGAGGAGGCTGAGGCTCATCACTCTCTACAACTACTTGAGAGGACATTGTAGAGAGGTTGGTGCTGGTCTTTTCTCTCAGGTAATTAGGGACAGAACCAGAGGGAATGGCTTCAAGATAAAACAAGGTAGGTTTAGACTAGACACTAGGAAAAAATTCTTCATGGAAAGAGTGGCGAGATATTGGAATGGGCTGCCCATGGAGGGGGTGGAGTGTCCATCCCTGGGTGGGTTTAAGCATTGCTTAGATGTGGTGCTGGGGGAGATGGTCTAGGGGTGAACTTGTGGAGTAGGGCTAATGGTTGGACATGATGATCCTAAGGGTCTTTTCCAACCTAAATGATTCTGTGATTCTGTGAAAGAGTTTGTCTCTGAACTTAAGTTTTCTATTAAAGAAGGGAATTGAATGCCTACATCACTGGAAATTACCAGAATTCTCTGGGATATCTTAGAGGAAAACTACTAGAATGAGAGACCAACCTACATTTACATAATTATTCTCTTATTTCCTCTGTATTGTGTCATATCAGCTTACAATTTCTCAGAAGGGTTATTCAAAGAAATTTATGCAAAACATTAGTAGTATTTAGAGAATCTTTCTTTTAAAATACATGAAGCATCACAACTTTAAAGTCCAATCTCTCATGGCCTAGCATGATTTTTGGGAACTACAAAAAATACAAAATATAAAAGAACACTAAATCCATATAAAAGCTCCATTATTGGCCCCCTACCCATCAGACTTCAGTAATTTTATTTTTTTTTTTAGGAAAAAGAAATCTTCTCTTCCAAGAACAGGCCAAATTAATTTTGAAATGGGAACACAGCTCTGTTATTTTTGGTACAAAAAAAGTATAAATCCTTAGCAAACATTCTTAAATGGCAACCACTCTGCAATGTCAGAGCACTGGTGTGCACTCTGGGAGAGTGACAAGTATGTTTACTTCAGGGCAACTATACCACATGCTTAGACCCTCGGCAGTTATGTCACTCTTCATATAAAATTAGCTACGTCCTCACTCGCCACCGTGCCAGCTTGTGCTTCAGTTAGCACACGAGCACTGTGACTGATGGAGGGCAGGTGCTGGATTTGGGTGTGTATGCAGCCACCTGAGAGGAAGCATTTGAGTAAAATGGTCTCTGTTTACTTGGACATGCTCAGTTCTTCTGGTTACTTGCTGGGCATGAAACTAGTAGGTCAAAATCATGACTAAGATTTCTCATCTCACCTGGATAATTTTGAAGCAATTTACTACTTAGCTCTAAGGAAGCTGCAACTCTAATTAAGAGAGAATTGGAGTTATCCATTGTCACTCTTCTCCATTTCAGCACTGTCTGAAAGAACATTAAGGATGTTTAGGGAAGCTGCTGGATGCATAATTCCATTTTTGTTCATATGTGTGAGCTATGCAGGAGAAATTTTTTGTGTTAGTCAGGCTAGGGAAGGGAAAGGCACAATACAAATACCGGGAGGATGCCACGGCCACCACTGTGACTTTGGTACAGTTTACATTGGGACATTGATAGCTGCTTTCAGCAACTTGCTTTATCCCATCCAAAGTGCTTTTTAAAGCCTCCAGCTACAGTACCTAATCCCTTCAAAATCTTTATCCTAACAACATCACAATAAGCTAAGGAGAAGCTATTATCCTTGCATCTGGCTGGGAAACAGGTACAGAGAGGGGAAACAGGTACAGGGAGATTAAGTGACTTGCTTAGTGACATAGAAAGCCTGTGGCAATGCAGCCCAAGCCTCTTACTGCCATCCTTCTACTTCCATCTTATTCAGCTACTGACTCCAAACCAAAGCTCACAACCTATTTCTAATAGCAGGAGTTATTTTCTACCCCTCAGACTTAAACAATGAGAAACACACAGTTAAAGGTTACATCAGTCAGCTTTAGCTGGTATCAGCTGACAAAGCTCAGGACAAGAGGCAGTGAACGTGCATTAATGCAGCAGAAGACTAATGATCCCTATAAAAAATGGAATGAAGGAGGCAATTTTCTATGAATTCCAGTTTGATTCCTCTTTCCTCAAGCCCTTTCCTTGTTCACATAAACCATAAAATTGCACTGCCTCTCTTTTATTTTTTTTTACTGTCCAGTTACCATATTAATGTAGTAAATATTTACTGCTGTAACCAAACATTTTTAAGACACTGTTCTTCAATTTGGGCTTCACTGCTTAAGTGGGGTTTGACAGCCTGTGATTCCAAATGCATTTAAAACCAAAACAAAACACACAAAAACTCCCTTTATTTAATTGTAAAATAAATCACAACATTTCTATAGCTCTGTACACTTGCGAATTAAAACAATTATTAAAATTGGTCTACAAATGCAAATTCATACACCACTTTAGTGACTACAGATGTCAGTGGAGATCCTGGACCTAACAGTAACTGTAGAAACAAACCACTCTCACATGGTCCCTGGTGCCGAGAGTGTTCATCTGTGAATTTAGATGCATCTGAAAGCTCTGAGGCAGGGAGGATCTCTAAGGAAATAAAGCTCTACAGCACTGGGGGCTTGCTGTTAGTTTTGAACTTGCTTTGTTCATTCCTGTGAAGTAACAGCTAAAACAATTTTTCCACTAACTAATTTGCAAAGCGGGACTTTTATTGATAATACTTAGAGTCTTCTGCTTTCTGGAGGGATTTGCTAGTTCCTAGTTTTCTGTTAATAGGATTCTACCACGTAAGATATTATTTCTGCAGTAAGTCAGTTTAGCCATGACTACCACAAAAGCTTTCTTAACAATCAGTGTGGCTATATGCAGTTTGACACGGTCCCAACAAAAGTCAGCCTAACCAAAGAGAGCAGCCTAAAATTCTGTGCTATTTACATGTCATCTCTCAAAGAAATGAATAGCTAAACTCCTTGAAGTTCTGGGCCCTCCAGACTTGTGTGCCTAACTGTACAAACTCAACAGTAACACAGGCTGAACAGCTGTGTGCAGACAATCCTGTTTCTGATTGGGAATGTATAGATATGTGTGTCTCCAATTCAAGAGATGTTAGTTATCCATCCCAACACCTCCTACTGAAATTTTTGCTTTTCCCGTAGTGAAATGGGATAGTGACAAATGGCAAGTCCTGCTACTCCTTCAAAACCACATGCTAATCCCATCAGAGAAGAGATGGCTTCTAATGCCCACATAAAACCAAGTGTCCTTCAGAATTAGGTTCTCAACCTTCTTACAAGTAGATAATGATGTTCTTTGCCTGTACAGTGAGAGGACTCTTCAAAAGAAAACCCTGACTACAGAGCATGAGCTACCCAGTTCTGAGATAGGTGCACTCAGCAAGAGTAATTTGCTTTTCAGGTCAGTTGCTCACTAGTTGCACATATTTCAGATTTCAAGCTGATCTGCCTCCCTCCAGACATTAACTAGCTTATTTTAATAGGCTAAGTTTATTCTTTTTCTTCGTTCTACTAATCTCACTTTCACAGGGGAAAAAGAAAACCTGGTCTATTACAGTAAAGAAAGTAATGATATTATAAAACTGGTTAGGGTGAGAAGATAATTAGGTTATTGACATAGGAGTATCACTACTGGGCTAGTGGACATCTGCAGACTTGGGGGTGGAGGTATTTTCAGACTATGGAAAGATATTTTCAGTCCCTGAAGTATCACAGAGGGAGCAGAATTAACTCCCAACAAGAGGAAACAGGATTCCTCGCTACCAGGAAACCATCAGTGCTTTAACAGAGATGTTGCTCCTAACTGTGCTTTTCAGCGCTCACCTAAGCCCTTCAGTATGCAGTAAAGATGTGACTATTGCCAATTAAATGGATACAGACTTTAACTTAGACTCATTCCATTCTGTGACTATCATTTTTAAAATGATTTCTCATGCCTTTCTTAAAAATTGGGTAGTAATGAGTCATAGTGGTAGAAAAAACCGCCAACAAACACATACAATGGGAATTAGCATTTGAGATGTCTTAATTTCATGAAGAAAGTTCTGCTTTGAAGACATTTCTGTTCCCAAATGTGATTTTCATGTGCTACCATCAATATTCTACAAGAACTCTTCCTTATTACAAAATATTTATTGTGATCATCAGCCAAAGAATAATATCCTACATTTTAATGCCCTGGGAACACATTTAATTAAATATCCCCACCAGTTTATTATGACTGCATTGACCATCTGGTGTGCTAAATATGCACAGAGAGGAAAAATAGAGGAACCTTAAAGACATCATCTTTAATTTGATCATCATTTGTTAAGCTAGTAATGTCTGACTGATTCATCTTCTCCAGTATCTTCTGTTTAAGCCAAACGAGTATTACTTAAAAGGCCCAAAGCACCTGAATTCTATATCAAACCAATTAGTTCAATTAAATGACTTCTGTGACAAACGTAAGAATTTTCCAGAAAAAGTTGTATCATTTGCATTACTCTTCACAACAACCAGTTTTGGTGACTCAAGTGGGGTTTCTGTTAGTCAGAGGAGTAACACAAGGCAAGATTAATTTTCTGAAATATCAGCACTCCAGACTTTTCAATCCTTCTTTCTCCTTGCTGTCATCTTTTGAAAAGGCCGTGGCTTAAGATAAAGTCAACAGAATGCAGGGATACTGATTCATGTGTTAACCACTGACCACACTTTGCAGAGTAGTCTGTGGATTAGCTTGATGGATGATTAAGGGTTAGATGACTCAGGGTGTTAGTGTACATTTTATGTTCACAAATTAAAAACACAGAACTATGCTATAGAAGCCAACAACCTAACTAGTGTTAAGTGATAACCTATCCTAAAAAGCACCTCAACATAAAAACTGATTCTACCATGTCTTCAGATCCCAGCTGAGTAGTTGCACCTTTACATGTAGCTGGACAAAAGAAAAGTTTAACAAAAATGTGTGGAACTAATGAAGCAGACAACCAAATAGACACTGTTAATAACCTGTAACATACCTGATACACTTGAAAGAGCTTAGTTGCTACTTAAACTGCGGTTAGGAATTGTGATGACCCAAAGTAGACTAACCAAATCTGGGCTCTACCACATTGTGATACAGGTTTTAATTTTCACACTACAGCTCTTGCCTCTCACAAAAGCAGTGGCAGAGGTGAGGGTTCCTGATCTCCTCCCAGAGGGACAGAGCCACACATTTGCTCTCTCTAGGAACAGCCGCAAGAGGGAAGGAAGATACCCATATAACTGAACCCCCAATGGAGCTGGTTAGCTTGTGGGGCAGCCACACTACACCTCGCTGCACATGTGACATCTGCACACCCACCACCAGCAAGGTCCTGCTCAGATCAGCAAGGGACCCTAACAAACCTCTGGTTACCAATCTGGGTAATCTTTGATCAAAGAACTTCCCACCACCACCACCCCCGCCCCTGGTAAAAGGACTGCAAATCCGTATACTCAAGCACAGATAATGGAAATAATTAAACAACTCTAAAGTAAATACTCTCTCTTTGAGGCAATTTCCTCAGAAATTTAGCCAAATTTAGTCCCATATTGTTGTTTGGGTTTTTGTTTTTTTTTTCCCTTAGAAAATGTTTAATTCTAATTATTTGCTGATTTGAAACTAACTCTAATCTTTATAGTAAATGAGGTTTATTTTAATTAGAGAATGAAAACAAATACAAGTGTAAGTATTTTTAAAAATTCAGAAATTTTAAATTTCAGAACTAGCAGGTTTTGGGCTCTTGTAGTTATTTCTCTTCATTAAGTGAAAGAATAGAAATTGGTGTGGTTTTTTTCTGTTAATTATTTTGACATTTCTCAATCTGTTAACCTGGAGTGTCTGCATTATGTGGCTAAGAGCAACAAAACTGTCACAGAGGTCAGTTCTGTGATCTGCTTTTGTCACAAAATGGTTACAAGTTAATCGAACATAGATTAAATCTAGCACTCAGCATGGGTTGCCAATTAAAAGAGATTCAAGGTGTAGGTAAATGAACATACCATTACAAAAAATACCAGAATTTTGCTTTAAAAATTTCCTTATGCTCCATCAGCCCCATACATTTTTATCTTAATCTAGCCTTTTTGAGCTGATGTGGTCTTCAACTCCACCCCTGAGAGCTCTTGACTCTCTTGACCAATGCAAGGCACACAGGTAGCAGCCTTTCTCCAGCTACTACATCTCTGTCTTGCACTCTGGTATTTTAGCTTATAAATAGGAGAGTGCAATAAAAAAAAAAAAAAAAAAAAAAAAAAAAAAAAAGTAGAGATTCAACAGCAAAGTCAAATCCTGGATAACACAAACCCTTTATTTTTCTTGTGCAAAGTTACTGACCTGAAATCAGAGAAAGAGAAAACTGACTTGAAACTGAAACAACACTGGGTTAAAGCAGAAAATTGCCAAAGCATACCAGGCTGTAGGAGAAGGAAAACCTAACAGAAAAAGTTTCACTCAGTGCTTTAGTGAGATATATGTGAAACAACTCAAGAATAAAACAATAAATACCCCGAAAATTCAGTCAGTATCATTGCTGTCATTTTCCTCCACATATTGGAAGAAAAAGAAGAAATGCAATCTGTCTTACAAACTAGAGAAGGAAGATATAAATATCAAATATGTTGCTAGAGAAATGTTTCAAAAATTCAGGACTCTAAAGCCAGAGTACATTTGAACAAGCCAAGGATATTAAACATCCTGGTCTCCCTAATATTCCAGATTCACAAACCTCTATTTTCAATCTCTAGAGCAATCACTGCACACAAAGGTCAGTGGAAATGGTCAGTTTTAAACAAAGCCCCAAGTGCTATTTCTGAACAGGAGTTGATGTACTTGAAGTTTACTCTAACATGGTACATTATGGTTAGACTTCACCTATGGTTCTCATGCAGAGGAGCAGAAGCATCCACTATTTCTAGCTTTACGTGTAGGATCATGGGCTATACCCAAAGGAGGAAACAGGCAGCAGCTGGGCAGGGGGTGGGAGGGAAGGATCAGAGGAGAGTTTGACTCAGCCATCCTCAATTCACTGACTCATGTACTGGTGCAGAAGAAACTCTCAGTTTAACAGTCAGTTAAAAGTTAACTCTGATACAGAGAAGCACGGAAACTCTCAAAGGAATGGTTAAGACTGATATGCTTTCCCTGCTTTTAAGTTATATTTTTTGGATCAAGGACGTTTTCTGTGCCTGACTTTCAAGAGACCCAAATTAAAATATAGGAGGAGGCTTGGGGGCTTTTCATTTGCCTCTAAATTACTTCCCAGCTTTCTTGTTACACTTTAAGATTAACTCAACTATTAACATGCTTTTTTTTTTTTTAATTAAAAAAGCCCCAGCAATAATAAAACAACTGAAAGAAAGTCTCATGTTCATCAGCAGTGAAATGTCCTTTTAGTTTTGCCATATACAACTATTTGGTGGCAGTTTCATCACAAATGAACTTTATAGGGTAATTACCATCCTTACTTATATTAAAGCTTAATTATCAGGGGGCTTCTCTAAATATTTGGCCAAGAGAACATTTTTATCCCACCTATTGATGGACTTAAACAGTAGTCACACAGTATGTGGAAGTGTTAAGTGTTTCTGTCTGTACAGAAAGCCAAACTTTAAATCTTCTCTCTCACAAAATGTTGTGTTCAGTTCTTGAAGAGCTTCCATGAAACATAGCTTCTATTTACAAATGACCATGTCCTTATCATAGGTGCCCCACCTTCCCACAGTGTTATGATTCATACACAATGTATTTTCTCCCCATGACTGAAACTAGATTCCATTTAACCAGTCAAATATATGAGATCAATAAAACAAAACATCTCATTTCACGTGCTCATTGAAGAAAAAAAACAAGAAACCAAACCTAGAACATTCTGAATACAACAAACCCAGAGTTTTAAAGACCTCTTAAGATCTTAAAGATCTGGCTACTTTGACAAATAAATGACCAAACTAATATGAATTCATTAAATACTACCGAACAGAAAATTATATGAACCATTTTGAAATATGTTTTGAACACTTTAAACGTGTAAAATCACGGCCATCACTCCTAAACTCTTCAGACTGCGCATCCTGGTGGGACCACTGACAGCCGTATAGTTTCCCCTTAGACTATGCTCCTGTCTCTATCTTACCATCTGTCTTTCTCTCAAAACTGCTAGTTTTTTAAATGACTATCTTTGCTTTACACAAAGACCTGTGTTTAAATCATGTTTCCAGAGCTCTTAGTATGATTTCAGAAGCCTACAGACATACTCAGTGGATCAGTGCTGAGGCTGAGATACAGCATCTGATTTTCTCATTCAGTTGAGGTATTTCAATCAACGCCGTGCATGCCTGTACATTCACAAATTTCTACAGTCCAGAAACTGAACTTCAGTGTTGCTTTTTACTCCCAGAATAAGTCCATAAACGTCTACTAATTTGGTAAAGCCCAGTTTATCTCAGTCCTATCTTTCAGGCTTGTTACATTCAAGAGACTGCCTTTGCTGTTTGTTACAATGATTAGACACTGCTGAAAATCGGTGAGTTGCATTATTATAAGCAACTCAGCCCTTGGGGTTCTCTAGATAAATGGAAACCTCTCCTCCGTCTCTGAGTGAGTATTGCTCTTTTGCTTAGTGTTCATCTGAAGCTTGGAAGTCAATTCTTTTTACAATAGCTCAAGAGTAACCACTTGTTGCTCACCTCCATTTTTGAAAATCAAGTTTTAAGAATTGAGGAAAAATGTTTTAAGATTTAAAGCTATGCTATGCCTTAAAAGTTGAAGACTTAATTGAAATTGGAACTGTCCATATGTTAACAAATTGAGCAGAAGAAATTGGTGAGAATCACATTTGGAACAAAGCAATGCATTTACAGTAAACCTGTTTATGAAGTCCTGTTTATATTAACAAAGAAAAAGTCAGATCATTGAAGCATTCCCATTTCCTTCTTTCAAAGCTACTCCACAAGTTCTCTGCCTTTCCATCTGTGTTGCATCCCTTGAAGGGCAAAGCATTACCTCTTGCTATTGTGGTTGGGGTATGGAAACATACATCAGTTTAGAAGCAAATGTTATTCATGCAGTTTGCTTACATAAAAAAGCTGAATAACTTTCTACAGCTATGCCAACTAAATATGTGGAATTAAATCCACCTGTCCACAACAAATTCAACCTACCTAGAACAAAATTCAATGCATTGATAGAGCTGTTACTTTTTTTTTTTTCCATTGCTCTTTGACTCCTGTTATCCTTTCTCACTTGAGTCATCACTCTGGTGTCAGTGCTTTAACACAGGCCTGGCACAACAAGTTCCAGATGTACAGTTCTTCAGACACTAATGGGAACCACGTCTATGGCATACAGGAGTATGATGATGCACCAAACAGGGTTGTAACCCATTCCCTAGGTAACAAAGAGATGCTATTAAAAGAGAAAGTGGTACCACGGTGGTAAATAATTAAATGCATACAATGAAGGCCCACAGGCATGACTAACTTTCCTAGATACTGCAGAGAACAGAGAGCAGCAGAGCGTGTAAATTCAGGTACCTTGTATCTATGAGGAAATAGAAGAAATCCTTACCAATTAGAAGGTCAAATAATACCCTCATTCAAAAGTTCCTTTTAGGCAGCCAGGAACACTCTGCCCCCTTCCCTTTTCCTTTTACCTCACCACTACTTTCCCAACTCTCTTTCACATTACAAACAGCTACTAAGCAACAGGCAGTTTGTAGAGAATGAGTCATTATCATGTGGCTGATAGGCTGAGTGCAGGATGGAGATTAGTGACCTGACAATGCACAGCCCCAGAATCACTGTGCTTCCAGATAACCAACATGGTTAACACTGACTGAATGCAGAAAAACTTAATGTTAAGTGCTTTAAAAGGCTACAATCCCAAGTCATGCCTTATCATTCTCACAGACAGAAGTATATTCCAGAAAGAAGACAGCTATACATTAGATGCACAGCTGACATGTGGCATTAAGTATTCCATACCAATAAGGTATTCCCTTGATGTTAACTGGCCAATAATTAAACCAAATTTTATTTAGATGGTAATATGAAATCCTTGGACTGACAGTAAAAATTTGGGGAACTAAGAAAGAGGTAAGTGGGGCATAACCATGCAAAGTCAGTCAATATCCACAGTAAGCAACAGATGTTGATGTTACTGGGAGTGTTTCTGGCAGGAGACAGCCTTTTGACAGAGGTTTTACTGTTTTCTATTTTCCATTGTTCTGTCAAGGGGAAAGAAAAAAAAAAAAAGTATCTGGAAAAGGCCTCAGGAGTTCATCTTGTTCATTCCCTTTTCTTCAGGCAGGACTGACCTCTACTGCAGATCTGAAATGGGTTTGTCTGCCTCAGCCTTATCTGGTTTTCCCCCAAATAATATTTGTATCAGACATTTTGATGGTTCATTTACCACTTCTAACTCAAGCAAAGATGCTAGCGCACCAGACAGAGCCACTAATCCCTGCAAGCTGCCTTTGCACTAGTCTTAGGGCCCAAAAGAGAGGGCTGGCCAAAGCATAGCTGTAGAATTTGTTTCTCAATCCTGAATCAGCCGGGGGACAACAATATCTAGAAGAGCTGTGAATATGAAGAATCTTAGTGCCTACATGAAAAACTTAACAGCAAGCTCTTTATTTTGTCTATGAAATCCTAGAATGGGTGAACACCTATAGAGCAGTTCAGTACAGGAAATGAACAGAAGTCTTTTTTCTTGATGAGTTTGGTAGAAATCACACTGACTCTAGAGAAAGCATCTACAAAATCTTTTGCAAAGTACATTTAACCTGTGAAGAGACCTGTTCAAATCAAAGCAGGGTTCTCTCATTGCCTTTTCTCTTTAAAACCAGTTTGAAACAGTTTTAGTCTTATTTAGATTGGCTAACTTTCAAAAAAAAAAAGGTAGTAATATACTCATAAAAACATTGACATTTGGAGTACCTGCTGTCTGTGAATATTTAAATTAGTTAACTAAGGCAAATATTATCAGAAAGATAAACTGCAACATTATTGGGAACACCAATTTTGAAGCCTGATCCCAGTATTCAAACTGAGGAGAAAATTACAGAACTAATCCAGCCTAAACTAACACACTACATTTCAGTTTTTTCTATTGTATTTCAAATAAAAACAACTAATAGCTTGTGAGTAATATGCTGAATAACAATTCTCAGAGATTATTTTAAAATGCTTTTTTTAAAAAAAGTTAGATGTTCAGAGTTCTGATACGCAATTCCAAATTGAAAAGACAAAAAGATAATAAACTGTGAAGTACTGATTCACTTCAAAATCATGACAGTTACTAGTGCAAGACTTTGTTATGCAGGCTATTCAAAAGAAACTGAAGTAATTCCATATATATGTATGCATTAATATATACACATATGTGTGGGTATGTATCTCAAAAGCAGTGACCGTCAGAGCCCAGGGAGAGGATGCTAGTCATTAGATTCTTCTCCAGTCTAGGAAACAAAAACACAATGCTCTCAGATTCGTGGGTTATCAATTCAAATGGTTAAATGAAGGCTAAATTCCAAATAAAAAAACCTGAACATCACCAAACCAATCTTTGCTGTAATACAAACAAACTTGTCTACTGCTTCCCTGCTCCACCCCTCCTAAGGGATGGAAAGGAGATGGAAAGAAGGAAAAAAGGTGAGACTATAGGGGTTGAGATAAGGAAAGTTTAATAATACAACACAAAAAGAGAAGAAAACAACAGTACTAATAATATTACTTAATGAAATGATAGACAAAGCAAGTGACAGAAGCCAGGAAGGCGCTCTGTTGTGCATAAGACACCAACTTCTGCTGCTCCAGCCTCACTGAAACTACAGGCTGAAACAAGTTGAAAACAGGCACTCCCACCCTGGGCCAGCCCTCCCCTTATACAGGGACATGACTCAGTATGGTATCAGAGATCCCACTGCCTGGGTCTGGTGCTTATCCCAGCTGCGGCCCCTCACAACTGCCTGGGCCAGCAGCTCTTTATGATAATTAACCCAAACCAAACCCAAGACACTGAAAATAATATAGCTACAGGAAAGAATTACAGTCGGAATTTAATGGCATTTTGGCCTTAGTCTGGTTTCAAGGTGCAGCTCATTCGAAAAACAAAACCCCTCTATTTGAATTAATCCAATTTGTATCAATAACTGCTGTATCAAATTTAGGCTAAAGTACATGTTTGGTACTTATGCTAATTTCACCACATTGCCACATCCAAGTTATGCAAGTAGATGAACTGTAATCTGTAACTTGCAGAAAAACTAATTTTGTTATCAATCTCATCTTCTAGGGTGGTGCAAATTCAAAAGGTTTTCTTTCTTTGGCTTATACACTCTTTATATAAAAGTCACTAAGCACTAACAGAGATTCTCAAGTCTTTCATGAGTCAAAAGAACAACATAGGGTTTCCAGTAATGAACCAGTAATTATTATAATCTCACCCATACTCATCCAACCAAGCGTAGTTACAGCAGCTTTATTTTTACTTTGTGTTCACTTAGGGAAGTAAGCACCATGAAAAAAAAATGATCCAGCTTCTTTTATCAAAGGAGCACCTATCTAGTTCTTGACTCCACTCTTGCATTCTGCTATCATATTCTCTGGATAAGGCTGTATCAAATTCATCGTTTCTCTCCATTAAGTTTCCTGCAGAATGAGGACCTCACAAATATCAAAACATCAAAACAAAGTACCAGTTTTATAAAAATAAATGTAAGCTCTAACTAGTTGCAACAATGGTGTTGCATTAAGATGAATACCAACAGCCATCCTTTGTAATGCACCATCTGTGCATGCGTGGATTAATACCAAGACTTCTGCAAGGAGTTTGACACTAGTACAGGAGAACAGTTCGTAAGTGATTATTGATATCTTGAGACCACGTAACTATGTTTTATGGCAATATTCCAGAGAAGCTGCTGCATTCTCCTATATACAATCTTCCTGCAACAATAAAAAAACCTTTTAATGCTCTTTGATAAGCATTTTTTTCTAATTAAGACTTTGACTAACATTTCAGGAGATTCAATAGATTTGAGGGGTCTGATTTTTCTGAAAAGACCTCATTTTCAGAAGTTTGCAGTACTACTTTGTACTTCTTTTTCTTTTCTAAAAGCACCTCGCCTCAGACTTCAATCTTGAGCATGCAGTTTTACATCTGGAACTAATTAGAGACGTTGTTTACTTACCAACCTGATAGCATGTGTAGGTACTTCAGAGATTTTTCTTGAATTTGGTAGATTATTCTCCTACCATCATAAAGAAAAAGTGGCCAATCTGACACAGGTATTTCACTTGTGACAAAATGCCTTGAATTGCATTTAATCTAAAAACCTTTCTAATTAAGTAAATTCAGAGGATTCTGTCAAGCAGATATACCTGAATCACACATACTTGGTTTAACTCATGCTGAAAGAAAAACAGCAATTGAAACACCCTCTCATCATTTTAAGAAAGAAATTATAGTAAAATACCATGTCACAATTCATCAGATGATGTCCAAGGGGCTTTTAACAGTCAGGTATAGCTCCATCCTACCATTTTAGATAACCTGTGATACGATGGGAGACAATTGTCAATGTCCAAAAGGAAAGAACATTTTTGCTTGATTCAGTTATAAGAACCAAATAAAAGCAGCAAATAAAGTAAGCATTATGCTGTTCTGACTGTACCATTAAACATGGACACTTTCTACAATGTGTGATTTTCATATGAATGTCCTGAAAAAGAAAATAAAGAGGAGGCAGGTCTGAATCTGCTAATTCTGGCTTTTATTGGTTTGTCAGTTATTACTTCGAAGATGGGTATTGGGCTCACTTACAGATTTCTCCCTGGTACACACCACAGAATGAAACACAAGTTCCAGTAAAGGTGCCAAAAGAAGCATGTTAGTAATGGCTTGCTTTAATTTTATCACTTGTACGGTAGTTTGCTTGGAAACAAAATGCATCAAAGCAGGACAAATGCTCAGTCCCCTGGCTTACTTATTTATAGAAAAAGCACTGAAGGTATGTTATCGTACTTCTACACTATATAGACAATTTCTGCCTTTCTCTGGTTAGGGCCCACAATGAGTATATACTGATATCAAGTTTGAGTCTTATCCCTTCTACTTGTCTGAAATATCAGCAATATTCAGAATTACTCCATTTATTCCCTGGTTTATGATGTTATTCATTAAAAAGCAAACTTTGCACACTATATAATGAATTGTTCCATGAGGAAACAAACCAATAAAGCCTGTCTTCATATCCAAAATTGCCACATCACTCCCCAGTCACAAAAATACCTCTACCTTACCTCTCTTACCATCTTGCAAGACTTGCTAACTTGTTAATAATTCCAATTCCTGCCACATCCATTAACTCATCTCCACCCTCTTTTCTTCAAGTGAGCATTGGAACATTTTCTGGCATGGTGAGATATGGACCACCCTCGTATACAGCTAACAACAGTAACCAATAGCTCCCGAGCTTCTCTTTCCAACTTTTCCTCAGCTGGCAAGAATAAGTTCAGAATTTTTTTTTCCCCCTCTGAAAATCCACGTATATGGTCAGTGAATGACAATAGTAATATGTAGTCCAAACACATCCCCATTAAGAAAAATCCTACTGGAGGAGCGCAATGGAACAGTTCAATTCTAAATACTCAACGTACTTCGAAGCTTCTTACAAAAGTCAACTCCAATGGGTTTCCATTTCTACCACAGACTCATATTGCAAAAAAGCAGTTGGAGTTTATTGTACTTGCTCACATTGCTTACTAACCATTCTCATGTAATCAGCTTGATGATAGATGTCAAGGTTCCCTTGGGATTTATTTTCTAACACCTCCTTAAAAAGAGGGGGTACACATAAAGGCATGTACATACACCAACTGATTAACGAGAGCTATATTTAATTTCTGTACTTAGCATTTAACAAGCCACCAGTAACTTACTGTCCCCTTAACCTAATGAATAGTTAGGTTAATTTTCTCCTTTTGTTTTAAAATCTTTCAAGCATTTTAAAAAGAAAAAAAGTGAATAGCTCATATATAAAGAATCTTTAGCTGAATAAAATAAAAATAAAAAACTGTGGCTTCAAAGTTAGAAGATCTGCTGCAGAATTTATACAGCAAACATACCAGTATTCAAGCAGTATTGTGAAGAGCTTTGTAATTTCTTAAGTCAGAATAACTGGTGTGAGAAAAAAAAGAAGCTGACAGAATAGGAGTAAGTTAAGAAGAGAAAAAGAACTCTGAGCAATAAATTACTTGTAAAGTCATTTAATCAGTTTACTCCCCCACAGATTCTCCCATGGAAAATAAAGAGGGCGAACTAGTGATGCTTCATTTCATTATTGTGTACAGATAGCACTCCAAAATTACAATTTCTTTAGGAGAGTAGTTAAAAGTTAGCCCAGACACAGGTACTCACTGACTCCATTGCACAACAGACTTCCTAGCAAGGCAAATGTGGAAGCTACAGATGGATAGTTGCACTACCTGGTATGTGCTGTGCAGTGAGATACAGACTCCTTAATTCAAAAACCTACACATAACTGAAACAAACAGCCTCTGGAAGTAGATCTCTACAGAAAATCTGTATCAGAAAAAAAACTATGTAAATGTTTAAGAGCTTATAATTGAGTGAAAGACTCATAATAGGTAACACATGCCTTTTGTGACAAGTAAGGAGGTTTACAGGTGAGAAAGTTAGGTTAAAAAATCATGTAAATATTTCCTTTAAATTTTATCTATTAGTGCCTGCTGGAGACCATTCTCTAATCTGAAAAAATCTTTCTAAATTATTTATTACAAAAAGTATTGTCTATGAAATCTAGACTTTATTACACACTGCAATTCTCCTGTTACATTCAGGATACAGACGGCCCAAATATATTTCAACCCATGGTTCGTTTACTACTAGGGGTAAATCCTGATCCTCAGGCTTGGCTGCTATCTTTTCTAACTCGTGAATGAGCCTCTTAAGATCAACAAGACAGTAAATGTGCTTCTGTAATAGCTATTGTGGGATGAACAGTTCTGTACAGTGAGATTCCTCCTGCCCTGTTTGTAATCTTCACAAACACTTAACTCTCATCCAGTTCAGCACAAATTCTGAACAACGAGACTCCCTGACTTACCACATCTATGATGTGGTATTATATCCTATAATATAGGATAAGTCCCTATCTTTCTTGCTTGTTTAACCTGTTAGCT
Organism: Todiramphus chloris collaris; assembly: GCA_025345505.1. Taxonomy (NCBI): domain Eukaryota; kingdom Metazoa; phylum Chordata; class Aves; order Coraciiformes; family Alcedinidae; genus Todiramphus; species Todiramphus chloris. The sequence continues at coordinate 427,386 of JANVCC010000030.1, read as the reverse complement.
CATAGGGACTGGGAGCATCTCTTGCAATATTTGTATGGAATCAAGTAGAGCAGAGACTGAACTCTACTGTAATACCAAATACCAACAGTTTTAATGTGGATCTGTTGTTCCTTTCAAGCAAATACAAAAACTAAAGGAACACCCAAAGCTCTATCTCAGCTGCACTAATCCTGTGAAAGCAATGACTCACTAAGTAATGGCTTTCCATAAATTAGGCAGCTAAAAATGGGTAGGAAGCGAGAAACCATTAACACTTCCTGTAGTGTAAATTCTCTCACTGCATGTGAAGAAAATCCACGGCAGCAAAATAAGAGATGAAGGTGTCAGCACCCATCATGTTTAGATATGTTGTTAATAATTCAAACCTTCCTCCTTTGGAGTGTATGGTTTCAGAATGAATCAGTCTCCATTTCCTTCTGAAAATGAAAACTGAGGTTTTGTTGCTCATTAATTCCATATGTTTTCTTCTCAGCTATTGAAAGAAAAGAAATTAATATAGCTAATTGTGTGTGTTGCCAGCATCATCACACAGTAGTACCCTGCCACAGCAATGTTTTGTATGCTATAATCTTCCATACTTCAGCACTGAAATGGGAAGGGGGGAGAAGGCGGGGGGGAAAGGAGGAAAAAGGGAGAGGGGAAAAAAGGAGAGGGGGAAAAAAGGAGCGGGGGAAAGGAAAAAAAGGAAGAAGGAAGAAAAAAAAAAAAAGAGGAAAAGAAAAGCCATACATAGCTTTGGGAAACAGAAAGAGATAGAAGAGAAGGAGACACTGCACTTTTGTACACATGAATGATCTCTGGGCGCAGCGCTCCCTTTTACTACACAGAGCAGGTCAATTCCTCTGGGCCTGACACAACAGTGCATGCCAAAAAGGCATCACTGTGATTACTGCTTTATAGAAATGGAACATGATATAAAAAAAAGGTTGAAAACTGAAATTTCAGGACCAGTATCTAAACTTTGCTGCTGAACTAAGACGGGTGGTTAAAAAACCAAACAAATAACAAAAATACCCAAACAAACAACACCCATAACAAAAATCTGACACCTTTGTTCACCATCCTGGTTTATTGCTTTTGAAGGAATTAAGGAATTTGCTAATTATGAGGTGCCAAGCTACCAGTCTTATATACACACATCTGTATAGGCCCTGAATGTAACTGATAAGCAGCAATTACTGCAGAGTTTGGTTAAGCTCCACAACTCCAAATACCTATTTTAGAGACCAACAGAAAAAGATACAACCATGGTGCCAGAGATAACAAACTGCACAATTTTCTCATGACACAGAAAGGACTATAATAGGCCCATTCTCCTAGAAAAGATGGGAGAAGCATGGGCCTCATACTCAGAGCTGGCAAAGAGCTCAACACTCTTGACAGTTCTTGACATATTTCATAAGTCACCCAATGGCAGCTGCCCTTCAGTTACAGCTTCTAAATTTTGTTGGCATCCTATTATCAAGAAATCTGAATATCAAATATTCAGGTCAAAGTTTCTTCTCATTTCTAGATGGATACATTAATAGCATTTCTAATCAAAGCCATTTGTTCTATCCAATCCAGTCTTTCTGCCTCTAGTTCTCATCGCTGTTTCTCTGGTCTATACTACACCAAACTAAACAAGATTTCAAAAGAGAACAGCTGATAGAAATGCTGTGCTATTAATAATTGAATTTTGTACTTATGTTGCTCTGCTCTTTCTGGACTATGCACCCACTGACATCTATTCCTTTATGTAATTCTTTCTCACTTTAGGGACAGACAAGAAAGACCACTGCTCTTGCAGCCACTGTAAAACAAGGAAAAAGAATTTCTAATTTAAAGTGAAGCTAGGAAGGTGTACAATTGTATTTCTACACAAGTTAAATATATTTAATTTGAAGTTTCTGGGAGCAACACAGTTCCTCCACCAGTTCAGCCACTTTTTGGAAGTTAAAAAAACTAAAAAAAAAAAAAAAGAAAAAAAATCCCACAGCAGAGGAGCACACACAAAGCACAGGCAGCATTAATAAGGAGAGAGGTCCAGGAGTCTAGGATTTACCAGGGCCTTAATCCCTCCCTCACCCCATCTGGTAACCACACCTCTTTCATAGCACACACTGACAGGCAAGACACTGCACTTCTAAATACACTGCAGCATTCATCAGCTTTCCAACAGACGATCAATGCAGAGGTGTCCCACCTATGCAAACTTTTCTTGCCTCCAGTCACTATAGAAATCTACTGCCCTTTTCAAAATAATTTTCTGTAGACAGAAAGTAGGGCAGGTTGTTTCTTAAGAACTGTGAAAAGGCAAATGAGAAACTGACCCAAGACAAAGCACAAGTGGGTATTGCTAAGAAGGGCAGGCAACAAACTTTGGGTTGTCACTCAATGTGGATGTCACTGTCAATCCAGGAAACAACCATCAAGTTTGTGGAGATGCAAGTGATCAAGCATACAGAGAAATAAACCAATGGGGCAAACAGAAACATCTACAGACAGTTCTGGGTGGCTAAGTATCTCTCAGGAGATCCAATGCTTGCTTTATAATTAGTGCAGGTGAACCTCCTGGTGCACATGAAGCACTGGCAGAAGTCCCCTGGGACTTCTGCTTGGTGGTGGAACTGGAGGAAGGATGGATGACTAAATAGAAGAAATGAAGTACAGCTTCTGCTATGCCACAGAAACCCACCCTGGACAAAGTCAACTGATCCCAACTTCTTGAGAGGCATTTCAAATGTCTGATTCCCACCGATGGCTATGTGAGAGAGTGAGATCTTTGTGGATCTGTCTGTGCCTTAGCTGTAGTTCTGCAGCAATGAAGAAGGCACATAGATACCTCTAAGCAGAACAGAGGATCTTTGATAACAATAACCCAGACAAAAGTTTTTCCAGAGTTCTTCACCTATGAACATCCCCTAGTTCACCAGAAGCATTTCTGCCTTTTTTTTTTTTGTTCGATAAATCCACGGTTTTTTTACTCTAGCAGGGCCTAATCAGACTATTAGCTGGCTTCAAGAGTTATTACATCAGCCTTGCATCAGTCTGAGAGGGGCTGGTTACACTACAACGTGCATTAGGCTGCAGTCAACCACCACAGAGCACTGCAATAGAGCATTGTTCAGGACTGCAACTACAAGGCTACCTCAACACCACTTAAGTGGAGGCTGTGCCAGACATGAGGAAAGAAATCCCTATTCCACTAATAGCCCTTCAGCTATAATGTATAATCTCAAGTACTTAGCTAGCCATATAACTAACCTTTATCTCCAAAAAACAAAACCAAAAACAAAACACTCTTTCCTACTTCCCTCTCTTATGTTTGAACCTACTATTTCTCCAAGTTTGTTTTTTTTTTACCTGTTCATAATCCATTAACTTCATGTGCTTTGTTCTTTCCATAGGGAATTTATTTTCCCTCTTCAAAAAGATGTTTTCTAGTGAGAAATTTTTTTTCTCCAGTCCATAGCTTCTGTTCCCTTCACATGTCATAGCAGGACTGCTTTTTTTTTGTCTTGTTAAAAATTTATTAACTTTTAAAAGATCAAATTTCATATTAGAATGGAGCCAAGCAAGTTTATTCCTGATAGCACAAGATGTGGCCTCTGACGAAAAATCTAGGCAGATATTGTGCACACGCTGCTGCAACAGATTCGCTCCACTACAGGTTTTATAAGGCTGAGCAGTTGCAGGAGGGCAAAGATAGTCAAAGGTAGTAAGAATTAGTCACTGATCAAAGGTGAGCAAAGAGGCAAAAAAGAAAGAGCAAGGCAGAGGTGGTTAGATTTCTCCCCAGTAAATGACTTCACGTGAGCCTCACTGGACCAAAGCATCTTTCCTTCTACCTTCTTTTACAGCCTGTAGCTCCTCTATTTTGTTTGCCCCCCACCTGAAAGTACTCTCTCTTGCAGAAAAGTGTTTTTAAGAGGGAAATCTCTCACTCTCATCTTCAAGGAGTTTTCAACCTTATGCAATCGCTTGAACTTCAAAATCACTGCCTGATTGTTTGATCCATGTTGTTGCTCTGCCCTGGTGTACCAGACGTGAGAGATCCAGGGCCTAGGCACCATTTGCACATCTCTCTTTGTTTCAGCTAACTCTATATAGCTAACACAGGGCTACTGCTGTATATTCCAAGAACCAATTTTTTTTTACTTACACTTATATTGCAGACTGGGGACAAAAAGGAATGAGAAAGATGCTGGATGCATCCTCTTCTACCTTTGGCTTTTATGAACGGGCTAGTTCATTAGCCACACACTATCCCTCTGTGAAATGTATTCTCTATTTCTCTGATGCTGTAGGCACATGACTTAAAATAGTTGTTACTGGTTTGTTGTCATTAAACTTGCTATAAAGGATACCTCCACATTGAGAAAATAAGCACCAACAACACATCCTGTGTAAAGCAAAGTACTACTGGGAAGAAATGAGTACTCTTCAAAGCCAGATTGCCTGGACTGGGACAATGGCCACCTCAGTGGACTGGAGATGAGGGTGAATTCAAGAGGCTGAATTCCAACATTTTAATTCGTCAAACCACTTCTCCATTTTTAATAAACAAACCAGATTACCTACCCCAAAACAACCCATCTAATGCACACAAATGCAAAAAATGCCAGCCTCTCAGGATTTTATTTCTAAAGACAGAGCAAACTGACAAATTGTCAAATAGATCATGCTTTGCATCATAATGCTCATATGCAGAATAGCTCTTGCACAGCATCATGGAAACATCTAAATCAGGCATTCTTTATACACCTTTGCATAAAGCATCTATCATTAAAACACTGTCAATTTGAAAAAAAACCTGCATGCTCCTCAGCAGATGTGTTTGTTCCTATGCTGAATATCTTCTCACCTAGAAATATCACACTTCTCACAGAGTATTAATAGCTCATCTCATAATCTTTGTAAGGTCAACTTACTTGTCTTTTTGATCACTGAGTTCAGCATCCTGAGTATTTATCTGAATATGCCAAAGAGCAAGATCTATATAAAAATCTATGTTGTACTTGAAAATACAAAACACACCGCATTCTGGAAAACAAAAGGCTTCTCAAGAAGAAACCTATTTTGGTTATGGCATTAACTATAAGGAGTTCTCAACTCCATTTTGAAGACAGGAGGACAAAGACAGAACTAATTTCCTTCTCTGTGCACTAGCGAGGTGGTAGGATGTCTAATGTAGCAGTGGGCTGTTCATCCATCTATCCTTGTGTCCTCTTCATTCAGTCTCTCTGCAGCTGCAGTAAAAATGAAGCAGAAGGAAACTCTTCCATCCCAAAGACGTGATTCTCACAGGCTCACTGGCAGATATGAGTTAGCAGTAGAAGTAATGGAATTGCCCAAGTAATAGTTTCTGCATGAATGCTATGTTTTAGCAGGGCAGAGATCCTGTTTCTCTTCACTGTACTCCAAGTGTATGTGTTCAGCACAAAGCCAGTCAGCCTTGTCTAGAAAGCTCTTTAACTGGAAACAGGGTAGGGATGGCCTAGCATGACCACCTCTATACCTCTGTGTCTACATAGGAAGAATACCTGAAGTTCTACTGGATAATTGAAGGAGTCTGGGAGAGGGAAGGCTTGGCTTAGAATTTCAAGTCTCCATTATGAGAGTATTGGGCTGTTTGGGCTGTTCAGAGGTCACACCATCTCTCATGTGCCTAGTATTTCTGCAAATACTGAGACATCTATGATGCTGCTGTTTTGAGATGGGAAATTGAGGAAAAAGAAGCCTTGTCCAGACGGACAATTCTCAGTTTTCTGTAGTGCTCCTGAAAGAAGGATTTACAAGGTCAGAGCTTGTCAGAACAGAAAACACAAAGCCTTTTCAGAAATTCAAAAGTTCTATTTGGTGTAAGAAAGAGTCAAGGTCCTCACCTTAAATCCTCAGATACTCAAAATTCATTTTGTTTCTGACCTCAACCTACAACCAGTCTTTTCTATTACAAAAGAATTAAGTCAAGTTTGCCTAGTTTATTCTCTCAAAGAGGTAGCCAGGAAGAATAAACACAGATTATTCTACTTGGACCAAATTAAAGGAAATTGTAGCTCAGAGCAGAGGGATTCCCTTTCTTATTTGACAACACAAGGGAATTACTGAAATCCTGTCTCCTGTCACCACAGACAGCCTGTTTGATATGTTCCTGCTGCTAGAGCCCTGAAATGCACATTACCATCCCAGTACAGATTCAAAGGAAGGCTATTTCCATGGGAAAGTTAGGCTAGGAGCGCTCTGTCATTTGGAGCTGTAGGTGATGCTTGCTGGTTGATAAACCCACAATCAATCTGTAAGCAAGCCACTTCCGGAAGAGAAAAGTCAAATACAGACCAACTGGTCACATTCACCACTGGGAAGTTTCAGAGGAAGGCAGATTTTGAGACAGACCATCTGTAGGTTAACAAGGGATGAGAATGAAAACAACAGAAAACTGTATTCAGTGTATGAGTCACTGCCTAAGACACCTGGCTGCCAGAGACTGTTGTGTGACTGTGCTGTCAAGAGACCGAATGTTGGCCCCGTGCCACGAGCTACAAGTGTAAACACCTATATTTGTTTCCTCTTCCCTATACACTCACCAAGCTGCTATCCCCTGTTACTCACAATACTTCCCTACCACACTTCAAATAAGAGGAGTTTCTAATTTTTAATCCTAAATCCCAGATGACAATTGGTTTTAAGATATAAAGAAATTTGTATCAAGTACCTTCCTTCATTATTTACATGCATAATCTCATAAGCAACCTGCAGAACCAGTTTCAAAACAAAACAAAGATTATAGAAATAAACATAAGCCTTTGAGAAAAATCCTTTCAACTAGAGGAGTTTTGCAAATGATGGCATGTATCCACACACTGACCCACAGCTACTCCAGTACAGGACTGGGGAACAGCTGCCTTTTCCAGGTTCACTCAGCAAAGTATGTAATGCTTAATTGATTCAGAGGTACCTTCTGAACTAATTTTTTTTTTTCCCCCCTGCTTTTTAAAAAATGTTCTCCTCCAAGCTCCACAATGCTACTGCAGCTTCTCAGAGTGAAAGTACGTCGTACAGAACAATTTAGCTCTGGGCTGAGTCTGATCTAAAGCCAGTAAACATGTTGCCTTTGAAGACCTTGAATTTTACTTCCTAAACAGATATGACCTCTTGGACTCCTTTTCGCTTTCCTAGGTAGCACTTAATTGTCTAAGGGACTTCAATACTAGCAGCTATTCAGTGCAATCAAACTAAAGATTTCTGGAGTTCTTTACCTTGCTACAAGAACTACAGATTCCTCCAAGACTACACCAAGTTACTTGGCAATCTTAGTACCTCTTGTTCTCTGATGGTGCACATGAATGAGGGCATTTATGAGAATCACTCTGCTTTTCTCTCCGACTACAATGTTCCTTTCCGCGAGGTGCAGGCCTCCTCTTGACTTGTACACACACACACACACACACAACCTGACTTGTTAAGCTCTTTCCTCCACCTAAATATAGGGAGTGTTTGATTCTGCAATTGTTATGTTTTAGTCTTAAGACAAAGTGCCTTCTTTCTGAATGACAAGTTTCACCATCCACCATCTCATGAAAAAGGAAGGGCTGGGAGAGGGGGCTCAGGTCTGAAAAAAGGCTTTATTTCTAGAACTGGTGGTGATGGAGATCCTCAGCAAACAGCTATCTGTAAGCCAGCAATGCGAAAATTGTAACTTTGCATAGCTTGTAACTGGTTTTGCTAGGTGGGGGTTAAAGAAGAAAAACACCTGTCAGCTGTGATTTCTGTTAGGAGATCATTCTACTGCTAAAACATTTCAGTCTCTGAACAGAACTTAAAATCAAATCTGCTCATTGTCCCCTCGAGTTAACTACATAAAACTGATTGGCACAACAAGGGCAATGAGTGTATTAATGCAGAGGCCTTTGCTTTAACATCGCTGCTGTAGCCACACGTCAGCTACGAAGATGAAATACAAGAGACCACAGTGCTTCATGTACATGAAGCCATTGAGAGCTGACATGAAAACCATGAAGATCAGCGTCAACAGATCAAGACACATGGGACATATGCTGCCTTCCCATTCCCTTCTCCTCGTCTCCCTGAAAAGTTCAATGCGAAGAGAAATACATCAAAACATTAAGTGCCTTGATATATCTTTGTATTCGTATCATCTAGTAAACAAAGTTGCTGAAAAATGTCACTGTGTGATCTTCATATATGCATGGGAAATAATATCACAGCTGTCAGGGAATGACTGTACAGCTCCTTGCTGGAAAGAAGTATTCAAACATTTTAGAAGCAAATTTTTTAGCTTGGTGGGATCCTTGCTAAACACTTGGGATATTGAGACTGTCAGCTGCTTCCAGGAAGATATCTGCTGATTCATCCCGGCAGTACCCGCTCTTAAGCTGAGCTCTCTCTGGATCCCAGTCAGTAGGAAGGGCTCTCAACTGCAGCACTGACATCAGTCCAGAGAATTCTGCTTTGAAATTCTTGGGTAAGCTTATGGCCTATAAGGCAGCACCAAATCTCAGGCAACTTTTAAAGTGTAAGAAACAACGAGACACCCAAAACCTTCTGGAAGGACTGTTTTGTCCCTCAGTGCCCTTCTGATGGAAAACAAAGCAAGCTATATTTGTACACAGCATCCCTTGCAAATACGAGTACTTGGCCAGAACCAGTCCGAATAAATCAAGTCTGGAGCATCTGCCACTCTCACCATACACATGGGACGCAAGGCCATTCTGCCAGTTTTGCTTATTGATGTTAACTCTGGTGCTGATTTAGGAATCTGCATTTTTACCAACAGGCAAGTCCAGTTATATTGTGGTAACTGTGTCACACAATTTGATCCCACTCCGGCTGTTCAGCAGCACAAAGCACCATCCCAATCAGTTCAGTTGTTCAGTGATAGCACAAAGTGCTCAACGCGTTTCAGGGTTACATGACAACTTTGTTTTGCTGCTATTGATTAAAGCTCTTTGTTTCTTTGCTTCACTTCCCCTTTCCCCATCTGAATTGTCACCGATCAGTGACAGCTGTTGGACACAGCTACTCTCTCTGTGCACACAGTGGAAGTGGATACTACTGAAGATATAGGAAGGAAAGAAAGGGGAACCGTTCTCTATTAGAGTTATTGGCAAACCTAGCTGGACTTCGGGAAGCTTTCCCACAGATCAGCCTGAGAGAATGTTCCTTCCCTCTTCTTGTCTCTTTTCTTTCATTATTGTTCAGGATAACCGAGGGCACTAAGAAATGTGCAATCTTACAATTGCCGTCTAAACTCCAAAATAATGTCCAAAGCACTATCCCATGTGATAGTCTATGCCAACAGCTGGTGGATAACAGATGATCGGGTTTATGCTTTCAGTCAGCAGTGCCCTTTACCTTGCTGCAGCACACTGTAATTAAGGCCCGGAGCAGGGCCAGATTCACTAGATGATAAAGAGGAGCTATTTTTGTATGTAAATTCAAATGAACAAATGTAATTTCTAACCATTAACCTCCTGAAGCAGATAACAAGTGGGTTTAAGGATAATTAATAATTTTCATAGTTTCTAGGAAAGCTTTCCCAGGACCCATATATTTCTAAAATCCTGGCACATTGCCTGACTCAGGACCTCAGTGTCTAAAAGGGCAACCCCCCCTCCACAGCCAGCAGTCCGACCTTTCTGTGGGTGCAGAGAAGATGCTGAGAAGCCTAGGAGGTCAATTCCTACATCCTTACCTTCACAGATCCACACTTGCACAGGCAACCATGTTTCATTAAAGCTGAGTACTTGGGGTGCATTGCTCACTTTGAAAGTTTAGATATTGATTCCAACAAGAGCTGCAGTTGACAAGGCTAGCTGGGAAAGCTCACTCTTTGCCTCTTCTCCAGAGGTACGTGATATTTGGACTGCGAAAGGAGATCTAGAGAGGCAGGAAAGATCCTGGGCTAAGGATGTGTTCTGCTTTTGACAGCCTGTCCTGGTTTGAGTGAAATCAGAACTAATTCTGTTCAGTGATTTACTTTTCAGCTCAGTTCTTCTAACTCACTGCACTGTCTGAAGTCAGCAGCCTGTTCTCACAGTGCCTGCTGCTAGCAGTGATAACAGCCCATGGTTAGAGTTACTGCCAAGGGTTGGTAAGCAGACCAAGGCCACTGCTGGATCTCGTGCACCACATTGGGGGGTGCAGAAAGTGAAAGGCTGCACCTGCAGGGAGGAGCGGACAGGGCAGGTGACCCCAAACTGACCAACGAGGGATTCCAGCCCATAGGCGGCATATTCGGCATAGAGCTGAGGATCTGAAGGGTCTCTGGGCTCTTCTGCCCTCTTGGACTGCTTGGCCAGCTTTGCTTGGCTTGGCTCAGGTCTTCTTTCAGTTCCTTCCTCGGAGCAGCCAAGGAGGCCTCTGTCTGTTCTGCCTTTGATCCCAATCAGTGTGCTTCTGAATCTGGTACCAGAATCCAGCTCCTGGACACAGCTCCCATCTGCTGTGGGGCCCAGTCTGGGACTCTCTCAGTGCCTGCTCCACAGCATCAGTGGTGACGGTGACATAATTGCCATCGGGGTTCCATACTGGTTTTGTATTTATTTGTATATATTCCATTTTTATTAATTTCATTTTCATTCAAGCTGTTCTAGTTCCCTTTTCTAATCACTGAGTCTCTCTCCCTTGGGAGAAATGGGAATTTCTCCTTCCCTTTGGGGAGGGAGCGGGGTTAACAGAGAGTGGCTGTTATAATAGCTAAGGAGCCTAAGGTCTAAGGGGCTGCCCTGACCCTAAATGGTGACACAGCCCTAAAACAAGAAGTACCTGCTACCAGCATAAGGAGCACTCTCTGCAAACCATGCCTGTAGAGCTCCTGAACACAGAGGAAGGATCCACCTGCACAGCCATGCCCTGAGGCAACACAGTCCTTTTTGCTAATTCAACAGCCACCATCTCTCTAGATAAACCAGGAATTAGAGGCACCATTTCCAGAAGTTACAAACTGAGCTGCAAAAGCCACAGCTCTGTAGCAGTGGGTCACATCTCCTGTCTTGGTCAGTGCACCACTCCTTGGTAACCTTGCCTACTACCAGCAAATCCTATCTGTTCCAGTCTGCTGCATGTGACAGTGCGATTTGCTTCTCCTCTGTTAGGGATCTGGACACCCTAACCTGATAGAAGCAGATATGATTTCATTAAAACGTGTGCTCTGCACTCCTGAGACAGCATTTACAGGGGAACAGAATGGTACCTTTTTCCAAACTCTCAACCTATTGTAAGACATGGTGTAGAGAGATGAGAGCAGACACTAAGCTAGAGAAGATTGTACTGAATATGAAAGATGAGAAAGCTCACTTGCAGGGAACCTGTGGGAGGAATGTGAACTTTTGCATTTAAGCCAAATTTAATAATGCAGTCCAGTGATCCATATTTTGTTTTGTTGGGTTTTAACTCCCACATTTCCTCCCTTCCCAAATACCATGTTTTCCCCTTCAGCTATTTCTCCAACATCCATCACCAACAGGTTGAAGATGAAAGTGCTAGAAAGTTATCATGGATGAAACATCAAAATCTTGACTGTTTGGGAAACAGCCAAATGTTCACTTAATTAACTTCAATGTACTTGAATTTGACTCACCTTTTCAAACAGAAGGAACCTCTGGAGATCATCCAGTCCAACCCACAGTTCAAAGCAGGGCCCACTAAATGAAGTTCCTTAGGTCATGATCCACTCAGATTTTCCAGTATCTCCAAAGTTTGCAAAACATCTCTCCTGAACATGTGCACTACAGTCCTTTAAGTTACTTAAAACTAAATTTTGCAACTTCTCAAAAAATGCAAGGAAGTCTTTTAATAATTTTGTAGCATAATACATTTTCCTGCATCCAGAATGGGAAATAAGAGAAAACGTTTCCCTACAGTAACTGCATTTTTAATACTGTTCAATTTTTCAATTTCATTTTACAACTAAAATTTTTACAGTTCAATATATATTTTTCATCTGAAGAAATCAAGGAACTTGATCAGGTAAATTCAGATCATTTGGCCAGGAACTTCCATTCTAATCATTTCATTCAGTACAGAAGCTACAATATAATTGCAACTGACAAAACACTTGCAAATGTACAGTGAGTTACTGCTGTACAAAGGAAAACGTAAGGTGGTCATTACAATCATTTGGTGGCTGCTCAGTGGATAATGGAAAAGAGTTAAGAGGGCTCAAGTACATACATCAGGGAAAAAGGAATAGCATCATTAAAAAACACCAGCCTAGTTAATTGCTAGTGATGGTTAAGAATAACAACAGGAGAAAGTTCTGAATGACATAGGTGAGAGGATATTCTCTCTCCAAGTCCTAATTGCTTAAAAGGAGCAGATCAGTCAGTGTGAACTCATTTGGGACGTTCTGTACTGCCTCTTCCAGGGCACCAGAAATGTTCAGCTGAAGCTGTCAGTGAGAATCCTCCATGAGTTCTGCGTACTACAAATGGTGGCAAGAAGGTAGTGGAAGGAAGAACAGGTTTAATACATTGCTCTTTTCTTCCACCATGCCTGGTCTCCCAGGAGCATTCTGTACACACATATGCACACAAACATGGGTTTAACCTGGTGCTCTACAGCCTAATTATTGGGTTTTTTTCAGGAAGACATTAATTATGTAAATAGCAACTAAAAAGGGAAAATGCTCCATTGTCAGACTGAGTCAGCTTTCACTGCAGTCATTTTAAGTGTTCTGTAAGTCACTCCACAGCTGGAACTAGCTATGGAAAGTCCCTGGAAGTCAACAGGAACAAGTTATGTATGGTTGATGCACAGAATGAACAAGCGCTAAGTCACAAGGAAAAGGACCACTGAACTAAATATATTTGGATTTCCTCTACCTCATATTATCCTGTTTTGAAGAACGTTTGTCATGACACATATTCACTTTGTCTCTGCTTGTCACATATAATTCCCAGTTGCTCCCATTCTGGGATTATTGTCTTCACTGAGGTCCTCAAGATACCATCACTGTGTTTGACCACCACACGCTCACTCATCACCCAAATATCCAAAAGATTTATGACCTATTTAGTCATAAATCAAATGGCAAGTGAGTGTATCAGGAATAACTATGTGAGCTGGAAATGTTTATTAAAAATGCAGTAAGTGAAAAAGATCCTGGTCTGCATGATGCCACAAAAAATCAAGTCAAGAGAAGCAAACAATGAACAAAATACAAACACTTCCCTCTGTTGTTGTCTCAAAGCATCAGACTAAACTACAGCTCCTATTCCTAATGCCCTTACTTCAAGGCTCTTACTTAGACATGTGAGCCTTGGAACCAGCAAACAAAGGTCAGAATAGAACCACGATGAAAATGGGGACTTTTCCCCCTTCTCAACATCATCTTCTCATGTACGCAGCCCCATTTAATGGAGTACAGCATGGTTATTTTCACTACAAGCTCCTTTACACCCCTTAAACCAGAAGAGCCCACTCCTTCATAGCGATGTTTGCGTGAACCAATACCACAAGACCCTCAAACCATCACTCCCTCTGTCTGAGGGAGGGGGGAAGTGTCAAAAAGTGTCAAAACTGAATCTAGCTTCTGTGGATCTAAGGCAGCTGGCCACCACATGTAAAACTCTGCAGAGCTCCAGTGGACTCAAGCCTTCCTGACATCATGGATTTTTGGAACTCTTTCAGAATGCATTTCTAAGACACTTACTAGAACAAAACAGTTGTACCACTTTACCCTTCCCTCTCATCCTCGTTATACTTTCCTTGGATGTGATGGTTCTATGCACTTTTGTAAGCCACTAACTCCCTCGAATCAGTGGATAAGTGTTGTGTAAAGAACAGTACTGAATTGGTTTATCTCTGCTGATCAGTACAAAAGAAAGGCAGGGTAGAAAGATTTTGCCGAGTTTCATAAAATTATGCCCACAAAAGGAGGGGTAAGTACTGCTCTGCTAACAGCAGGAGACCACAGCCACGCCAGTCTTTTCAGAGGAACTGAATAGACAGTCAACAGAACAGACTCATGGCAATTGGTGGAACCATTTGAATCCCATCCATCCCCTCCAGGATGTACTCCTTGCTGCTTTAAAACAGGTAGAAGGATGGGTTTTTTTAGAAAGCTCTAACTGCTGCCCACAGAATGAGATAGAGCAAGGCAATTCTGCCCCAGGGAGAGCCAGGTGCTTTGCTTTGCTTCTTGTCTCACAAAAGTTGTACCCTGCAGTAGAGCACATTTGTATTGGACTAATGCAATCAAAGGCACCCTGCTGTCTGGTCACTGACCTAGCTGTAAACAACAGATTACATGATGCCATGAGCTCCTATTATATATAATTACCTATTGAGATGTGACCATTGAAAAAAAACCCCAAACAAAAAAAAACACCACCAAAAAAAACAACCCCAACTTTATACTTCACCTGCTGCTGTTAGTTTGTTTTCCAGAGAGGAACAAAGCCTGTAAGTGCCTCAGCATTGAGAGCCATTTTCTTCTCCTCATCTCCCCTCACTACTCCTCAGATTTCCTCCAAATAAGTTTGCATTCTCTCCCTTACACCTGGAACAATCTTCCCAGCTGCACTGGTGTAGGCCAACCCTTCTCACTTCTTGCGTCAAATCCCTCTTACAGCCTTCTTCCATCCAACCTTTTGATGTCACACTTCCTCTCCTCTGCCCACACCAAGATGAAAGTTGTCTGTTACCTGAATGCATCCTATCTGCCCTGGATTGTATTCACTGCAATAGAGATCACAGGGACAGACTCCCACCTGATATAAATCAGTGCAGGTTTGCTGGGGTGCTACACGATCACAAATCACAGAGAAGACAGTGAATAAGGAACACTGTTCTCTGATTTCCAACACAACAGTAAGATCAGACAGAACTTGCTGTCTACTAGCTCAAAGCCAACAAGAAGCAGCTTTCACACCCTGCAGGCTACAGTTGTGGAGCTCCTTGCCACAGTATACTACAAATGGAGCAACTGGACACCTTCCTAAAAGAACAAAACAACCCATTGGAAGTCATGAAATACAAAGAGCTCTCCTCAGGTTCAGACACTCCTTGAGTGTCCTTAAATCACTGGGAACTGGGAAAGTATTCTGAGAATACCACTGCATAACCACTGTTTCCTTGTACTCTGCCCTGACCACTCTCTGCAAGCTGTTTCAGGGGACAGCTCATCAGGATAGATGAAGCTATTATCTGACCCAGCGAAGATGTTTACTGACACTAGTTCACACCAGCTGAAGACACAGCATCCCATCTCACAGGCGTGTCTATACACACGTGACACAAGTCTGTGTTTGCAATCTACAGGTGTAACAGCAGAAGTAACCTCTGCAGAGTATTTGGTGCTCACTAGCCATTAGCTTTTGTAGCCTGGTTATCTACAACTGTAGCTTGCTGGTACAACCCAGCAGCTAATGCACGTTTACCTCTGTTGTTCATCAGTAACTGAGAAGCTACTGAGGAGATGATATTCGTGCAGATGTTCAAAAAAAGTAATCATTCCAATATCTGGCAATGAAACAGAAGCCAACTGACACTGCCAATGACAAGCTGCTTGTTTGTCCTGTCTTTGTTTCAATTATCAAACTGAAAGCCCATATTGACAAAATAATAGACAAAAAACGCTCTCCCTTTTTCTTCTAATTTTTGTCATAAGTCTGATGCAAATCCCCTACAGGAGAAATATGTCTGAGTGATAGTAGCATCACTCTTTCTGCTTTATTTACAAATGTGCTCACGAACACCTATATACACCAACACTGAAATACACACAGGTTAAATGTTATCTGAGTTATTGCTCTTTGTCTGAACAGTTTAGATTGTATAATACTGCAACAGCAAACTCTTCTTTTAATCATTGAAGAACAGCTCACACACAAATACAAAGTGTTTGATATTATCATCTGGCTTTTGAAATAAACACAACTAGGCAACGGAAACTTACAATGAACTGGCTTTTACTAGATGGAGTTCAGTGTTTACATAGAGAATCTTCTTTTACACAGCTATTGTTTTGACTTCCAAAGAGTTCATTGCTTTGGAAAGATTTTAGACAACACGGACAAAAGAATATTGTCCAAGATACTAGGTAGGAAACAACATTAAATAAAAGAGCCAACATTTTGGGGTATGGGATTGTAGACTCTATTTTGAAACGCTATCATGAAGGGCAGTTGGTTATTGGAAATATTTTTAAAGCAATTTAATCACAGATTGGCAGAACTGTTTCCACTTCTTGTCTGAATCAACCCAGCTCCAGTTCTTCCAAGACCATCCAATACCAGCAAGTATTTGGTCCCATAGACCACATGTGAGTGACTGGTTTAAACATCTTCTCTGGCTGTCCCTTAGGAGCCACTGGGAACAAACAATGAATTGAGGCGATAGTAAAATGATGCGTTTAGCTACCTGAATTCTTTTGTGAATGACCAGGAAGCTGATCAATTCCTACTTACCTCAGCATATTTCTGGTGTCAGAATTCACTTTGGGGGTTTCATCTGCCTAGCAGAGAATGTTAATGCTTTCATTAATGCTGAACCTAAAGACTTGGAAGAGACATTTGAAGAGATGCAAACATGAAGGAACAGATTATTATCAAGCACTACTGACAGGAAGCCAGTACTGGAGATGGTGAGGCTGACTTGATCAGGCAGACAGTATTTGAGAGAGAGCATTTCATTAATCAGTGAAAATAAGCAGGACCCATTAGCTGTGGATTAGCAGCACTGAGTGACTCAGGCTATCAAACAATCCTGACTTGAACCTGTTGAGGATCTTGGTGCAGCGTTTCCTTTTGAGTATTAATCTGAGTTAGAAACATGTCAATAATCCTCTCCACTGCTCCCTGGCAGCTGCATAAACAGCAGCAAGAGCCCCATCGAAGTGCTCACAGGTTAATAACAGTAGCAGATAGATTAGACTTCAATGCATCTTGCTACAGTCTCCGGCTGGCTGAATTGCCCATGCCAAGCCCCACGCCCTGCAAATCCCTCCTCAGAGCCTGCAACCGCTCGGATGCCGTCCACAGGGATGCCACCCACAAGGGCCACGGCCGTTTCAGACATTTTATTCCCGTGTCCGTCCCTTCACCGCACCCCGCTCGCCGCGCCGCGCATCCCACAGGCAGCACAGCCACCTGATGGCAAAAATGACCCTCCCACCCCACCCTTCCCCTGGCTGCCGAAGCAACAGGGTAGCAGCGGCTATCGCTCCGAACTCCGCAGAGCAACTCGGCAGCCCCCGCAGCGCCGGGGACCGTCCCGCGCGGGTGTCGGTGCGGGGCAGCCCGCAGCGCGGGCGGGCTGGGGCGGGGGCTGCGGGGCCGGGCCCCGCCGGTACTCACATGGTGCGGGGCGAGCGGGGGCCGAGCGGCTCGGGTTCTGCTGCCTCCCACTCCAGCAAAGATGGCTTTCCGGCTCCGCTCCCGCTGCAAGCAGGCTCCTAGCGTTGTAGGCACTGTTGCTGAGATAGGAGGGGTCGGCCCCGGCTACTGAGCATGCCTGTGCCTCACATCACGGTGTAGGAAGCGGAGGCGAGCGCAGGAGGTGCCCCCTCCCCACCCTCACGCCAGGCAGGAGAAAGTCCTAGAGCGCCACGCGCCAAGGGAGTCTCCGGCTGCTGCCCGCAGCCCGCATCCCCCAGAGCCAGCAGGAAACGTACGGCCGGGGTGTGGTCACCAGAGCTGGACTCCTTCCAGCCGGGAGCCTTGGGGCCCTCACCTAGGCGAAAACCTTTTTCTGCTTCTGTAACCACCTTCTTTCTCCCTCTCATTTCCAGAAAGAAAAAAAGGAATGGGAAAAAAAAAAGCAAAAGTGAGAAGAAAATCGTGAGAGGTATTGCAGTTCAATCTGTGCTGTCATGGGCGAGTACCTGCAAATGAAAAAAAGCAAGTTGTCAGGACTGTAATTCCTACCCATAACACAGAGCAAAACCACAGGCAGATAAACTACTAGATCAGCGATGGCTTCTTACATGATTGTGTGCTTCAGATGAAATACAGCCATTGTCACATCTCTATGCTCCTGACTTCTTGCAGCCTTCACCTTGCACTCAACCTCATTCCAGCATCCAGTTTCCCCCCTTGAATCCCCTTCATTAACATTAGCACTTCTCTTGCATATCCCCTGCCCACCTACAGAACAAAACTACTTCTTGAAGCAAAATGTGCTCCTTTGCACTTCGACCAAGGTCATCACATACTCTAAATAGAAACCAAAGAAGAAAGTCTACACAGTCAGTTTTTCAAGAAGTGGGAACTTAACAGTGCTGTCCTCAATGATGCCGTGTTCCATTTAACCTGCAAAAAGATATTCCACCAGTCAGTGCCTTCACTAACTTACCACCTAACAGCTACCACACATCTTTAAAAACAGGTATCTACACAAGTAAGACAAGAGCTAATCCAGAACACAGAGGAGCTTTTCTGAGTATTTAGACCTAATATCTCAGGGTCCATGTTGGGAATAAAGTACATGGGTGCCATCATATCAAATCTGTGTTTTCTGCATGTAGAAGCCAAAGAAGAGATGAGTGACTCCTCAAAACAGCAGGCAAAGGCACAGGTACTAGGGGTGAGCAACACATTAGTCCCAGTTTATAAATTTAGTATCAACCAGTTTCATGGAGAAGGAAAGAAACCAGGGAACGTGACAACATCCACAGCAGCAGTACACAGCCTGTCTGGGAGGACACCCCGTTATTGCCTAAACCCAGGCTCAGATGATAGCACAGCCTAATTCAGATTCAAGCCCTCAGCTATCAGCTCTAAACAGGAACCAGCCCCATGGGAACAGTGGAACACCTCAGAGCAACTTACTCACAGGAACATCTCTTCCTTCTCCCTCCACTGCCCAAGAGCTTGCTCACTGCATTAAAGACTCATCATATCAGCTGCCACTGGAGAGTGATTCTGTATATTCTACTGAAACTATTTGCACAAATAAATAAATAAATATCACTCAAGGCAGCACTTTGAGCCTTAATGTTCTACATTTGACTACATCCCTCAGGGCTTGTTCACATACTGCACTCATAACAGCCTGGCTCTGGGAAACTCTTCCTTATGGAAGCAAAAACCACCTCAAACTGAATTTTCTCTATGAAAAAGCCTGTTAATGTGCCCTGATGACAATCAGAAGATTCCTGACTAGCTTTGAGTTTTGTCCATCCACAGACCACCTCCCATCTGGAATTCCTTCATAATTCTTTTCTCCTGAGAACCGTTTATTTTTCAGACATCCTACACAAAGATACATTTATACAATAGCCCTCCTCCCCAGCACACAGCCACACCACCACGCACAGCCTCCTCCCCACAGCACACAGCCACACCACCATGCACATAGCCCTAAGCCCAATACTGGAATCACCTGCTACCAGGTGATTATCTTCTTAGTCCTTAAACCACATTTGAACATTGAAGATGTGAAAAGTCAGGCATGGCTAGTCTGGCCAGGAGCTCCTGGGACAGGAGGACCTGCTATCTAGATATTCCTGCCCCTTCTGTGCTATCACTTTATGTTCCTACTATATGGAAGGTGGAACAAATAACTATTGGTGCTAAACCAAAGTTCTTAAAACTCAAAAAAACCCACCATAAAACCCAAACCCCGCATGAAACTGTTTTAATATACAAACTACCCAGAGCACATGGACCATTGTTTATGCTGACTTCATGCCAGTTTTATCCTGACTGAAGGAGAACAGAAAATACCTACACAAGCATAAAGATAAAAGGACAAACAGACATTGCCTGATTTGGCAGAAGTGTGCCAGCATGGGGATAATGCTTCAAACACTGTGAGCACAGAGCAGAACAAGCTTAACCTGGATCAATGCACCACATCATACAGCCACAGCTTGCCTTGATCGGAGACAGGAGAGCTCTCAAAACCAAATTGAATAACATCACTGGACTATGGACTCACTTACTAAAGAAGTATTACCTACCAACTAATGAAGGCATCACCATTCCAACCAAGAAGGCAGACGATTGTGAAGAAGCTAACTGGGGGATGTTTTCCTTAAGCCCTCCATTCCCACAAGAGTGCAGGTGGCCATTGAAGGGCTGCCAAAGCCTTTGGTGTAAGAAGAGGTGCAGAGACACCCTCTGGGGGCAAAAATACCATCAGAATTAGTTCAAGCAGCTTAAAATTTAATTAAGACACAGAACTGGATCAGAAAAGTTGTATCCTGGGGACTCAGATAAATCTTTCCCAAGTTACTAGCCATGTCACTTCCTCCCTCCAGATCTCCTTTCCTGTCTTGTATCTTTTGCCCTGTGTGTTTGCACAACAGTCGCTGCCACAAAGATTTTTACTTCTTGCTCCATTTGGTTTTTTTACTCCAGGGGCTATCAGCCGGGTCAGGGCTGCTGTGTGCTGCTGCAGTTGGGAGGGATGGCTGTGGACATGCTCTGTTTCTGGTAAATAGTTTCCCTGCATCTTTAGCCTGCCACACCTGGGTAGGGAAAACTACCAGTCTCATTTGTGGATTTCTGGAGGTTTTTTACCCCATCCATAATTCATACTTGGTCCTGAAATTGTATTTATAGATATGAAGGCAGTTGCAAGAGGCACCAATACACTGCTCAGGTAGTCCAAGAATGAAAGCAATCAGCAGCAAGTGTCAGCACAGATCAGTTTTCACATCTGAAGTCTTGCAGATACCAGACCTTGCTTATAATTAACGAGAGACAACCTGCAGATATGACACTGAGGCTCTTGAAAATGCTGTCCACTGCTTTTATATGGTCTTCATCCGAAAGAAACATATTTTCTCTCAGAACAAGAGATAAACAGTAAAATCAGAAAAATGCAGAGTTGAAAATGGTTGTCAATTTTGTTTTTAAGCCTACAAACTTTGTGTGACTTGTTGTAGATGATTTGTGTAAAGTATTTTGCTCAGGTAGGAGCAGACAAGCGCTTCCAATCATCAGGAGGGGGTGAGCGTGACCCTCCCAGTCAAGCAACCAAAAGTTAATGCAGTTACTAAGTATCAAACGTCGAGCAGAGAAACTAATTCAATCAGAGACTCCAAAGGGGTAATTCTTGGAGACAAAGCAATGCAATGCGGAAATGCAGACTAATCAACTGCTTTATCAAAAGGAAACAATTTCCAAGCCTTAACTAAAAATCCCCAGCTGGATCTTCGTCTTTTCAGGGTTCTGGTTTTTGCTTTGCGGTGTTTGTTCCATCTCCCATTTGTTTCACTGCTTCTGTTCTCTGCGGTAAACTGTTTCATTGGCTCCTGGTTCTTTGCATTTATCAGAAGAGCTGCCTCATCACTTGGTTTTGAGCAAGTAGCCTAATCATGAAAGAGGGCATGTAGAGGGAAATGTTTATTATATTTAACGTCCAAGCCCACTTTCCACAATTACGTGGAATAGCAGTTAAGAATATCCAGATTGCCTTGTGTCTGCAGGATTTTTCAAAGCAGGTATTTGCTCCGTGTCATGGAAAGTGGCCGCTCACTGATCTCTGCTAAACCTTCTGCATAACCCAGGACACTTACAGGTTTGTAGAGTAACCGATCCAGACTTCACCGGGTGCAACACCGTAAGGGACAGACTTCTGAAAAGCTACTCAGACTTCTGCTTTTGTCTAAGCAGGTGCTGTTGTTATGACAGATAAAATGAGCTGGCACAAAGGAAAGAAGAAACACACAGAAGAGAGCGCAGGAGAGGGGAAGCACGGCCGAAAAAAGCGAGAGCGACTATTTAGGAAGAGATTTTCTGGATTGAGTCTCTTCTCTGGGTGTCCTAAGAATAATCTGTAAGTACATCTAAGATTATATTTTGTATACATTTTTAACCAAGAAATTTACAAGTATTTCCAGAGCACCTTTCACAGAGCCACAGACACCTCCTTTGTTACCTCTGAATTATTAACAGTTTCACAAACAAGGAAACAGTTCCAGACTAATTAAACAACATGACCTAAAACCTAGAAAGTCATTGGCAGAAGTAGGTATGAAATGAAGGTCTTCAAACATTGTGTGTCTGCATGTTTATTTTACAACCATTTCCCTGTGCTGCTTCCCACCCAGCAAGAGAGATGTGGAGGGGCAGCATCCCTATTCCTCTGCATACACACAAGCTCTGAAAGTTGTGACAACCCAGGATGCTGTTCCTAGAAATAACATTGCTGCAGGTTTTATTATATCCCTGCTCCAGGGTGTAACAGACAGGCAACCTATGGGCAGCAGCCAAAATCACTGCTCAACAGTCAGTGCTACTAAGTTTCTTCAATCAGTGTATTATGTTCTGCAATGCAAAACTGTTCCTTTCTTGAACCAATGTAATCAGAGAGGCAAAAATGAGTTGGACCTTACTGTTTGTGCATGTATTAGCTTTGAGTTATTGTAATCATTCTTATGGGATTTGAAATTCTCTACTTGGGTCTTTGTACTTGATATTACTCTTCCTTAATATGAGGTAAACTTAATGTATGCATCATGCTAACATCAATAGTTTCCAAAAAGTGTCTCTTCTCCTCCATTACAAAAGCTGTTTTCTACACAGATCTCCTAAAAAGAGTCTGTCTTTGATAATTGCCATGAAATTACCATCTTAGCAGGAAGTGCATCCAAGTCTCAGCAATTACTCAGCTAACTACATTATGCTTAATAGGCACAGCAGCTGGTTACAAGCTTGACAGAAGATTAAGATACACTAGCCAGAAATGATCCCAAGAGCTGGATCCTTCCCTCAGACTGATCCAATTGCAGAACAACTAATACCAAGGGCTTTGCTTTGGACTTTATTTTGCTGTGCTGCTGAGGAACCGGACTGGAAACACAGTCAAACATCCAAGGAGTTAGTGAATGATCACTGTGAATTTTCTCCATTGTCCATAACTTCACTGAAGCATGCATTTGGGAGGTAGGCGAGTGCCACTGAAGCAGCAAAACCCTGCTTTCTGGGCCTTGATCCTTAACTGTAATTGATGAATACAGATCTTTCCCCAGTTTTATCTAAAAAACCCCAAAATAATAATGTAGCCTCCTCCTATGGTACTCTCGCGTTAGTGGAAAGAGAGTAGTCTTCACACTTTAGTGCATATACTGCTATAGACACACTGCATGGCAATGGATTTTACGAACATTAAAGTCATCAGGGCCTGCAGAACTTTCACAGTGATGCAGCCAAACCAGATTATCTCTACAGTTCAGCACTGATTTTCAAGCTCTTGTGAAGTATTATAGGTTAGCATCTTTCTTGAAGTACTATTTGCTATAAAATATAATGATGCCTAATTTAATCAAGAGTGCTGTTCTTCCACAGCCTTTCCATCTCTATGCAAAGATAATGCAATAGAGGTCTTATCTACCTGCTAGCATAATTATTCATGTATATGCGAGTGGAAAAAGAACCTTTATGATAGTACAGATGAGGTCTGCTAGGTCTGAAGCCAGTAACATAGATACACAGAGCTCTATGAAATGTTTTCATGCAAACACACAAGGCTTGTGCCACAATCACCCACAGAAAAGTTGCACATTTAATAACCGAGTAGAAAGCTCCTACCTAGCTCGATGACTTATAATTTTTAAGTTTTTGTTTCAATACCGACCATCCTTTTAGTGATCCTATGGTCTAAAGCCAATGGCTCATCACTGCCATCACTGCACCAGAGCCGGACCCTCTTTATCATGTCCATTCCTGTTTCCTGCAGGTGACCACACACTGCACCTGCTTCTAGCGTGACAGAGGTGATGCCTCAGGAAGGGTTCATGAATCACACACTAACTGCTTCTGCTGATCTCAGACTAGGAAGTGTATAGGTTAAACTTGTCACCTTTCTTTCTGACAGTTCTAGCCCTCAGGGGAGAAGTCAATTGTTTGAAGACAAGAGGAGATGTTTACACGGGAAAGGTTCCAAAAAGCTGAAGCCAGCACAGGAGGAAATATGTTCTTTAAGGCAGCCACACTCTGGGAAAATGTGTCCAAAATGTGAAATCCTCGTCTGCCGAAAATGTGAGACACTGCATTCAGAAAGCAGCTTCATTGCCCACAGCCTGCTTGAGCACTATGACAGAGGAGGAGACACCAGCTCCACTACCTTAACTGCAGAAAGTTAAATACGCAGAAGTGATTAAAGATAAGGTGTGGGTGCCTTGTTGGTATCCTAGCACATCCAAAATGCTAAAGCATGGATCCCCTCAGGCTGACTGTATCTTTGCTCTGTGCTATCTGCACGCAGCGGCAGCAATTGCAGCCACACCGTAGTTCATACACACTGTACGCAGCAGATGCGCATTCGCTAACTGACCTAGCTTAAACTCTGCAAACAAAGAGCTGTAAGTAGGAGCAAAAAGTTTCTCAGCTGTTAAGAACAGAGAATCATTTCAGAAACTTTCAAAGTTCTTTTTCCTCTCAAGAAAACAAGATTACCCCATTAAGCTGCAAAAGAGAAAGTGAATATTAAGTGCAGAACCACTGGGTGCATTTCACTTACTTGTAATACCCAGGTATGCTTCAGTGTTGTTTGTGGTCTGGAATATTACAATAGCTTGTTCTTTTTAAAATAATTAGCATGGGTGTGCAATCTGATGGGGGAATGGGGCTCCCAAAGGCTACCCTGGACACAAAAATTGCAGATCACATTCAAATTCCCTTCTATATGTTCTGAACTTTTACAGACTTACAGCTCCTAACTTACAATCCAGCACCGCTCCTTCAAAGCAGCAACAACATTCACAACTCACAAAATATTTAAGCCTTCTGTGCAGTACAGCACCAAATAAATGAGTATTCAAAGTTTAAGCATACCAGTGTAACCCACACCTTGAGATGTCTGTCTTCACTCCCCTCACAGTGCAGCCAAGAGGCGAGCAGCACTGTGACAACCCAACACACGATGGTAGGCGATGCGTGGCATCAAGGTCTGCGCACACAGAGGATTATTTACCTTTATGGAATCTGTAAGCACAGGTTATACGTGGAAGCAGCCTCTGGACAAGAGAGAACATGGGCTGGGAAGTTTGGACCTGTTTCATCACTCCTCCATAGAGAAAGGGCTTTCTCTTTCTGTCCTTCCCTTTCCCCTTTTGAAGCTCTTCCATTTTTATTCCAATGAACGTTTGGTAAGAGGACAGGAATCCAGATTATTTCTGTATCTCTGCAGAGTACTTTAACTGAGCCACGTCATCCATCCTTGTGTTGGTTCCCCTCAGTCCCCAGAAAAGTTTCAGAGCCATATATACAACATTCCCACACTCCCACACTTCAAAGTCTCCTGGGCTCAGCTCCCTGTGCATGTCAAACACTCAATGCACCTTATGCAAAGGAGGTGAGGACAGCTTCAGAAACCAGAATGAGCTGCTTTGCCCATGTCCTGACGGTGGTCAGACCACAAATGCACGCCCAGGAGATGCTCACGGGGCAAAGCCCATTAGGTAAGGCACAGAGGAGAAAACCTTAGGCAGGCTTCACAAGCAGGAACGAACTGCCATCAGGTTCCTCACTTCTGCCCAGACTTAGTGGTTCTGGGTACTCCCAGCAAGCGCCCAGACTTCCTGCCCAAACATAGGCTTCAAAAGCCAAAAATGAGATCTTACAAATATCCTTGCACTACAACAGGTTGTAATCCCTCTGAAACCATGTTTCCATGGTGCTTGATTGTTGCTTCTGCTCACTTGCTTCATAAAAGCCAAATGATGCCTGGCACATCAGAATTAACCTTTTACATTTCTCTATGACTGCAACTCCTAAACTGTCATGCTTAACAAGTTTCCCAAGACTAAGCCACGCCATCCCTTAAGAAATATGTATCAATCCCCATCCCTCTTCATCAAGCAGTCCCAGGGGAAACGTCTCCAGGTAATCACCTGAGGAAAAACAAGGTGACAGACTGAAAGGGTGAAGGACTAGCTCATCACAGCAGCATTATTTTAAGTCTGACCCTCCAATAGAGCAAAACCTCTTAAAAGAGGCTACACAGTTAATACGGCTTCTGGCCAAGTGTGCTGGAGATGAAATAAGTTAAGTTCTGTCAGCATCTGACCGGTCCAACCCTCTCTTGTGGGAACTGCACTAGCAGTTATTGCTATTCTGCTGCACGGTGTGTGGAACGGCTAGTAGTATGGGCAGAGCAAAAAAATTCCCTAGTCATACTGGTGGAAGCACACACCCTCTTCTTGACCAGTCATGAAGTCATGCTTGGAAAGAGTAACTACAGGCTTTTTATTATGCGGAGGTACCATGAGCAGCATGGTACTCAAGTGTTCTCAGTAGCATTAGCTGATAAAATGACTCCACCTTTCCTGGATTGGCTACTCAAATCTGCTTGGTACTGTGTATTCCAGACACAAGAGTTGTTCCTTCCACACACTCTGTTTTATATGACAAAGTCCCCAGTGTCCCCATGGAAACGTTGGGAAATACAGCTCTCCAGACTCCCCAGACCCTGACTAACGGATATTTAACTGTGCTCCCAAAGCAAGTGACACATGTGGGCAGGAGTCTACATCAGCAGCTCCCACAGATGACTTCAGGGGAAGCTTCCACATCCATGCCAGCTCAACAAGTCTGCTCAGGAAAGACAAAGCTGGTATTCTGAAGTGATGTGCCAAAACACGGAACAGCAGCAGTTCCTACAGTCATGTAATCAGTGGAGATTTCATGATGATGACCTTCCTGCAACTGATTTGCAAAGATATTCCAGTTACAGCAATAATTTCACTACTGACCGTATGCCTAGACTATAGCCACAGAAGTCAGTGGCAGACAGATGTGCCTCAAACAAAACAGTTCTGTAGTGGAAATAGTAGTCATTGTGGTACTGCAGTCAGGCAATAAAACCACTACCTTGAGCTTACTCTGACTTTTATCTATGAGACAAACAAAATGAGGCTCATTTATCTATAAAATCCAGCCATATGTAAACTGAGAGGTCCAGCAGCAAGGCAGCATTGCCATCTCATATGGCAGCACCTACTAAAACTTGCTTTCCACCAAGATAATTCTACTCCCTCACCTCTCAGCAGTATTATACTAGATGAGTTATTTTAAAAATTATTTTAAGAAAATTTGCCAAAAACTGAAATGCATTATGTGAGCACAGGACTTCAGGTTTAGATTTTCAAGCCAGCTCAGACACATAGTTATATTAATACAATATATTGTGAAATAATAATGGAAATACTGATGGCATACTTAAAAGATTTCAGCTTGAAATCTCTCCTAAAGAATAAAGCTATGATCATAGCCTGACATGTTAAGAACCTGTACTATTTAATTATCTGATTTCAATCGCTCTAGGAAATTAAAGAGGAATACTGGGCTCTGTTCTATTAAATTCATGAATAGGCTCTGTCTCAGGCATTTCCTAGAACGTGAATGACTTAATCAACAGACCACTGACAATAAAACCAATACAAGCAAAAAAGGGAGAGGAAGCAACTCCAGCAGTGAGGGGCAAATCCATCGGAGCTCTTTCCTTAGAAATCAAACACAGGACAAGGAGGAGTGCAATAGAAGCAGCTGTCACCACTTGTCGCAAATCAAACTAAACAAGGTAAAGAAAGCAAACCAATCCAATAATCATGCAATCAAAAGAGAACCAGAACAAATTAATGCAATATACACACTACACATACCCAATTTCAGTCGGATTGGGTATCTTTCCCCACGGTTTAAGAAAAGTCATTTTTGCAGTGGAAATGTGCAGGTCAGATTAGAAGTAGACATGGAAAAAATACTGAACGTAACACAACACCATTTGACCCAAAGATGTTTTATAACAAAGTCGAGCCTTGTTCTTCTCTATAGCTGCATAAAGCTACATCCCTTCCAAAGCTTCCACATTGAAAAAGGTCATGGTTCTACTCACCGTTATGAACTCTCCCATTAGAACCTGACCATTTGATGCCTTCTAAATTCTGTGAACAGTCTAGAACAATGGCTCAGAAGTAAAAAGCATGATCTCACTCAGCCCAAGCTAACCTGCCTTTTTAACACGGTAACTGGCTATTGGGAAGTATACCACAAATCGTAGCGCAGATGATGGAAACCCCGGGAAGTGGTGTTCTACTAAATAATACTAAACCAGTTCTCCACTCAGAACTTACCACAACAGTAACCCATTAACCTTGGTGCCCTTATAAATGACACTTCATGCCCAAGAGGTCAGCCTGGAGAAGCGTTCTTGTGAGATGTGTTATCCTCGGCTATCTGAAGTTCAATTCACATCATTTTCTTTTGCTGCCAAACATGGGAACACATCATCTAACGCACCTCTAACTTTCTTTCCTCATTCTTGCTGATAGATTGCCAAGAGTAAATGTAGCAGAGGTGAAGACAACTAAACACAACATACTCCATCCAAGGGCTATTAACCAAGGCAAGCACTCAGTGACAGTTTGGAAGTACTGCTCAACTACTAGCTATCTCAAAAGAGGATATTGAGGAAACCACCTTGCCTATCTCAAGTACTTTTGTAACCTGCATCAAAGTAACATCCAAATCAAATCTCACAACACAAACCATCTTTACTCTGTGCAATATCCTGCTGAGGGTAGGTGCTTGTGCACCTGGAGGACAATGCTAGTCTCCGCATTTCTGCGGACAGGTCCCTACGGCACGGACTTGAGTGACTTGTTCCAAATCTCAGGAGATGTCTGGGTGGAACACAGAAGGGATTTGCCTCCTTAGCTATGGATATAAAGATGCCATTGTGCTCCCTCCTATCACACACACTGCATGCCAGCCCCCAGCAGCCAAGAGGAACTCGCTGACTTTATCCCTAGTTCTGGGAAAGGTTACGTATCCTTCAACACAACGACACGGCACAGATGCCCAAGTACTCTGTCTCACAGAAAAAAGCACTGTCTCCAGGAATGGTTACTTATGTAAATGTATATTCTGCGAATTAGCTGAGGATGACATTGCTTTTTTCAGAGCTGTCACCTTCAAAGCAGTTTCTTTTTACCCTTCCTCCCTTCTACTTTAAGGGGGGAGGGGGGGGGGGGGGGGGACCAAACCACACATGAAAAGGGGGATATGGCACACTTTAAATACTACTGTACTGTTATTAAAACAAACAAACCAAACAACCCACAAAAAACAAAGCCAAACCACAAACCAGTTGTTACTTCTACAATATTCCAGAAGCAGAGGTCTTCTCAGATGGATCAGCCAAAAGGGTGAGGACAGGAGAATCAAACCACTACACAAAATGCTATCCTGTCTCCATATAGGTTCTTGACCTTTAAAAGAAACAACAAAACCCTAAAACAAAAACAACAAAATAACACAAACACAACAAAAACTAAACAAAAAAAAAAAAAAAAACACTCTCAACAAAGTAAAACCACCTTTAATTAAATTCCTACATAAAACAACATTTCTATGCAAAACAACTGTTTAGTCAAAAAGTAAATACATATGTTTAATTCTCTTTCAAATGTCAACAGGAATTGAGAGCTACCAGTGTTCCTTGGAGAACAAGCATTAGTTAAAGTCTGTCTTGCTGATGTCCAGAAACAGTATGTTACATCTTTTAACCAGCAGTTCCCTATTGCACGTAACAAATTTGCTCTCCATTTAAGCACCTAGAAGCCTGGTACCTCACTGAATAAATTAAAACGAATCCAGTTTCTTCAGCAACCATCTTCAACATATATATCTTGGTAAAGCAACATTACTGCAAGCTTTTAATAAATACAGAAGAAAAGATTAATGACTTCTCATCGGTGTTGTATGTAATGGTATTTTGCCATAAACACTTGCTTTTCCAAACATTTGTGGTTTTTGGTATGTATGCTCTAAAAATCACTGTGTATAGTACACTGAATGAAAATTTTCCATACATATGTCGATACATTTGCATGGCACAAGTCATTGGAGATATGAATTTCAATGTAAGGCTGTAAGGAGCTTCTTGGTGAACCTGAAATAAATGCGCCTCTTATGGAGTTGAAAACAAAGCCCCAGAGGCTGAACGGAATACCATCACCCATGAGGGATTCTCAGACATGCTTGGGCTTGGCCTAACTTCCCTCCTATTGAAGGGCTTCCCTTCCGTGTGTTATGTCAGAGGAACAAAATTGTGCACCCCTGAACATCTGGACACTGCATCATTTTCAAAGGTGTGTCATGTGCCTTGTGTGTCCATCCTCTCCCCTCCTCATCCCCTGCCCCCCTGCCCCATCTTACAAATATCTACTCTTCTTTCGGCAGCAGTATAAGACATGAAGCAGCTCCCTGTAGTACAATGATACCCTGGTTGCTATTTACAGTAGAATCAATTCATCTGTGCCAGTAGGACAGAGTTCATATGAAAAATATACACAATATGGTCATTTTTAGCCAGATTAAGATATAAAAAAAAGAAATTTACTCTTCAAGTCCCAACTTTAAAGAAAACAGTTCTGTCAGAGGCTTTCAAACCTCCTATGTTAAAGTACATCACCTTAACGTATAAAACCAAATATTTACACTTCCAGAAAGTACCACAGAATTTTTTTAAATGCGTAGTAGCTCTCAGCGTGCAAAGTCAGCAGGAAGTGATTATCCAGAATGTTCACTATTTGTAGACACAGTCTTGGAATCAAGCATTCAGAAGCAGAGTGCAAAAGACTCAGGAACTATTTCTTTTTGTGGTTGTTTTCTTTCTTATTCAAAATCAGTTGTGCTGGTCCAGTCCACAGACCTCCTCTAAAAACACTTATCACCGTAACAGTCAGCTTAGTGCAAATGCAAAAATCTTCTAGGATCTGTAATCTTTACGAACAGTGTGAGCCATCCAGTTCACTTTAGTAGTCCAACTTTCCCGGAGTGCTTCATCAAATTTGTGCTTAAATTGCTTTAGTGCTTCTTCCTCACTCTTCCCTAAGGCAAGAGAGTCCTAAGATGACAGGAAAACAACCACTGTTAGAATTCTAAAAATCACAGTTAAGGCCTCCTCCATCTTTTGGCACAAACCACATTCTGTTTTGTTTCTGACACTCTTCCTCCTATTTTCTCAGTTTCAAGATAAAACTAAAGAAGAATTAAGCAAATAATTTTCACCTTTACAAGTCTATGCTTGTGCATGAGCCAAGATGTAAAGTACCCCCAAAATGACTATATTTAAGATGTTGGGATATTGAACTCATTATAGAATGGCTAAGAGCAACATATATTCGTAGTTTCTTTTGACCACCAGGACGGACTACAGACTTTCTTCTATAGCTAAAAAAATTAAGCTTTGAGAACTATGTGGGAATCTTGAGAGAAATGGAAAACAACTAAAATACATTCATCTCAGAACCAAAATTCACATACTGGAAAAATGCTAAGTCCTGCTGAGCTGTAAATCTTTCCGTACCTTGAGATACTGGATGTCCTTGACAGAGGTTAGCTCTGGAAGCCCTGCAGTTAACATCAGTGCAAAGAGTGTAATGAATAGGTTTCCATGTTTTCGCAGAATCAAGTATGCTTCTTCACAATACTGCCGGAACCTGCACGGTCAGCCACAGAGGACATGCAATGAGGACAACACAGGAGAACTTGAACAGCTGACAAATATATGTAACAATTTCCACAACTGTTATCTGGTCTAATACACGTACTGTAAATAAAGGACAGAGATGCCTGCAGAACCTCTGATGCATTCCCACAAAAATACCCCAGGCCTCTTCAACGAGCCCTTAAAGCATCAAAACCCAAAGATCAAAACCTTTAAAAAACTCCTCTGTTCTTCAGAAAGAGCAAAAAAAGCCAAGGTAATGCCAGCATCCCATCTCCCTGAAAATGTGTTCAGTAAAATGCCCTGATGAGCCTAGAGAGTGGACCTACAGTGGAAAAACAAAAGCTCTGTAGAAGTCCCTGCCAATCCAGACTACATGTCTAAAGCAATTCCTTCCTGCAAACATGGTCAAAATTGAACTGATCACCAGATCTGGCATAAAGACCCATTATACAGACACCCAAGTGTGCCACTGTTCAGTGTCTAATCTGCAGTTTTCCCCAGGAAATGGGAAGAACCCTTCAGACTAAGATGGCAAGTTATAAGAATAAATTCTCTTCCAAGGAATTAAGGGAAAGTGGAATCCTACTACCATTTAAAGTATTCCATATTCCACAGCTCTTGCAATAGTATAGTCAGCTTAAAAGCCTTCACCTCATGGCTTTAAAAATGGAGCTATAGGTTGGTTTCCTTACTCCAGGAGAGACATGGGTCACTGGCAGTTGGTCTCCTTTCTTCCCAGACACACAACTGCAAATATCTGTACACCTGCTTCTACCAGAAGCAGCCAACAGATTTATCCAGTACTTAATTACCTATCTCTGACAAGTTCTTCCTGGGAAAAAAACCCAGCAAAGTGGGAGCAAACAGTTCAGAATGCCCCTCCTGTCAACTGGTGAGAATGGGAAAAGGGAAAAAAGAAAAATCTGCCTCAACTGGTATCAGGATATACCATCAACAGGATCAGAGGGCAGCGTTCCTTTGTCATACGCATTCATGTTCTACTGTAGTGCTCTCACCCGAGATAGGAAGGGGCATGCCAAAGTGCTGGATTAAGAGCACATGGCTCTATATGCCTGAGCATCTCAGTAAGGCCAGGGTTCATTAGTGCTCCAAACGTATGTTGATGGACAGAAAGGAGCCTGTTTCCAAGTCCAGTGCTCCATTTCACTTGAAAAACAGCCTGTGGAACCCTTCCCTGGTGCCCAGAGCTGCTGAAGGTAAAAAGGGTGAGCTCAGAATGATCTGCCATCTCCTGATGGAGAAGATAAAAAGGAAATTGTATCTTTCCACTGCAGAGCTGCAGTTTCTGATGTGTCAAGTAATTTGTGTCCATATTATAGCTCAGGCAGAGCAGCAGCTAGTACTGCAATTGCGTGAAATACACTTGCACACAAGTACAAATGAGCAAACCAAACCCACACAGGTTCCCAGTCTGCTGGAATTTGTCACCAGAGATCATCTCCATTACAAAAGGAAGAGATCAAAGTAATACTCACCGACCAAACTTTTCGGTGTTCCCTGTTTTACCTTGTTGAATAACATGGATGAAATCATAGGTGAGTATGAAAGGTACCCGTTCCCTTTTAATTCCAAACTTGGACTTGAAGTTTCCAAGAATATGCCCAAAATCTATATGAAAGAGCTAAAGAGACATAAGTGAAAATTAATTTATCCAGTGAAACATTTCACTTTTGCAATACCTCTGCGGGATGCTACTCTTAAGAACAGTTAACTCACTGTTATTCTCCTCAGCCCATGGTTTCAGTCCTCTGGGAGCATTCAGTTTTAAAACATTATTAAGTCAGTGATAACATCCATGCTTTTACAAGCAACCACTGCTACAAACCAGAGGGCAAAAGATTATCTTAGGTTTAAGCTTCTGACATTTGCAACAGACATCTTGTTGGTAATATCAGGTAGAAAAATAAGCCCAATGATCATCAGCATATCCAAGGGCTTCCTACTTCCTACATCAACTCAGGAGCACGTTAGTAGAACTTATTCTCAAGAAACTTGTGACAATTCTCCAGTTTTAGAATGAAGGGCATTTCACCTTTCTTCCAGCAGGTAAAAAAGAGTACTGCCAATGTCTATAAAACTTCCACTTTTATAAACCCCTGCTAGTTTTATAGGCAGAATAAATGAAATAAAATCAGAAAGTTACAGTAGAAAGGAACAATTACACAGGACAACACATTTTGCAGAGTTTACCTAGCTTCTAGGTTTTGAGACTTACAGTCACAGTATTATGCTGGTGACGAGTTCCACATGGAAAATTTCTGCAGAGGTGGACTGTACAGACTAACTAGGAAAACTACATTGCTCAAAACTGCAACTCTCATATTTTTAAGGATGGTTTTTTGCAAGATGCTTCAAAACTACTTTTATTCAATAAATCTGAACCATTGACAGGCCTTTTGTATGTTCTGAAGAAGTTCTGTAGAACAGCCTCACTTGACAGAAAACTGCTTACTGAAGAGGCATTCATTGGTCAGTAATAAAAAGGCATTCCACAGCTGGTCCTTCCACTGGTCTTACAACTCCTTTCTTTGAGGCTCTCTTCAATTCTCAGTAAACAAAGACATCAGTTCTAACAATGTGTGGATTTAATTGTACTGAAAAGGCAAGGAAATTGTTGACAATAATTCTCACACACCAGAGACACTGCAGTTATTCTGCCTACAGGAGAGATTTTTACCTGACCGTTTTTCCTGACCATGATGTTGTCACTATGTCTGTCACCAATTCCCAGCACATAAGTAGCTACACAGTAGCCAGCACAGGACAGAGTGAATTCTTCAATGGCTCGATCCAAGTCATCTCTATAACCACAAAGACAAACAATATTAATGCAAACTACCAGTAACCCATGTTGTGCCTCGACCTCAGAAAGTATTTTCCCTTGTTTAAACCAGAAGCCCACTAGGATGCTATAAAACTAGATTTATGAGAGAAAATACTGTAAAATGTAGCTATGAAGAATAGCAGAAATGCAAATATTATGAAAGACAACAACATTAAGACTTGAAGGCCACAAAGATTTCTTATGTTTGGTTTTTTTGTCAAATCTTGTAGAACTTCCTCAACAACATCCAGTCAAAACGCTGCCAATGCCAGAATTTCAGCTGGATCACTGTTTGAATTCCAAGGGCACCCTGAATCTGAGTCAGAATTTGACACAGTGGAAAAATAAGTAATAACAAACCTGCTAGAAGAGCCACATAGTCCTCAGTACCGAAATGGAAACTTACAGACATTTTGTAGCGTACGACACAGACGAGAAAACAACAGCAGAACTTACCCTAAATTGTATTCCTTCAGCCAGTTTAAGAGAGCGTCCTTGTTGAAGGCGGCAGCAGCAGCAACATTGCTGCTATTTAACTGAATGTCAGCAATGGTTTCTGAACTAGAAACAGCCTCAATGAGGCCAGAGTGGTCTCCGGTTGCCAGACAGCCATAGGGCAATATCCTGAAACAAAACACAGCCCCCTGTTAGAAACAACAGCTGTAAAAACGTTCCCTTAGAGTATCAGTATTTGGAGTAGGCCAAATATTCACCCTAGCTTGAACATTTAACTTTCAAAGGTTAACATATGGATCTTACTTGCAAAATTCAAATACCAGCAATTCCTTTCAAACACTTGTTTTTCCTGCTGCATCCATATATGTAAAAAAAAAAAAAAAAAAAAAAAGAAATTAGAAGCAACCTTCATTTCTCCCTTTTACCAGGGAATTGTAACTTGTAATTTCAGAGGCGAAACCACAGGGGGGAGCCCTTTGTTTTCCTTTGTTAATTTATCGGTTAAGCAGCAAGTTACACTGGCAGTCATTCTCGGATAATTAGTCTAAATGGAAAAAAGGATCTTACCCTTTTCCTCCCATTCTTCCTATTTCAACTTAAAATGCTAGAAATACTTTTAAATATAAATATAAAATAATATTTTCCAATTCTTACTAATTCTAAGCATAGAAACCTAATGAAAGACAGAAATTAATGTATCTTTTACCCTGCCTGATACATAATACTCCTGGGCACCCACAAACTGTGCCTTGCAAAAATATCTACAACAGTATCACTGCATTGAAATAAGACACAGGTAAAGACACGAACCAAGGAGAGATGTGTCTAAACAGATACATTTTTCCAAAATGTCTCCTCACTCCTGAAACACCACACGGGGTGGCAACTCAGATGGGAGCTCAATGCATGCAATGGAAACTTAAGGCAAACTCTTCCGAGGCACTGCATCACAAACTGAAGTGTCCACTCCCATGTTAATCACCTCAGGTCAGGAACATGACCTCAGCTCTGGTCCTGCAGCCACCTACAGAAGAGTGGCTGGGCACACAAATGTAACTGCAGTACCCAGCTACAGAACAGCACTCCCTGACTTCCAGAGATGTATAAACATTTGCAGCATGCACTCAATCCGTCTGCGCACAGATAGAAAGAAGCACTGCTGCTGGAGATGTCATCACTGTTAACAACACAGATACTAAATCTGCTACAGAGCAGAACCACATCTCTTAACTGACACAGGCTATTATCCCAAGCCATAGAAGAAAATAAACAAAATTCCAGATGAAATTAATTGGAACTTTGTGGCATAATAGCTACTAGATAACTCAGTGGTTTCTCTACCTCAGTGATACTACTACTTGTGCTGCTTCAGTTGTATTAACTGTATAGTTGTGGATTCTTCTCTACTGGCATAAAAAGTGAACTGAAAACCAGATTCAACAGAGCATTTAGACAGTACTCATCTTCAAATCAAAAAAAAAAAATGAAGTGGTGCAGATCTGGAACCTTCTTCCTATTTCTATTCTAATCTATTTCCCAATTAAAAAGCCCAACTCTTCAGACCAGAGGGTTCTCACAAAGAACAGGCAGTTATCTGTAATTCCTGAACACCAGTGGTCATGATAGAAGGAAGCACTGCCCATCCTTATCACGACATGACAAACGTAAGCCAAATATTGCCAGGTTAAAGTGCACGCTGGCCTTTGTCCATGGCATTTCAACCCACCCTACTTGCAGCTGAACTGGGCACATGTCCAATGACTTCCCCTTCAAGAGCAAGCAATGATGAAAGCCTTCAGCCCCTTGAGGGCTGTGTGCTTACAACTGGAGGAAAAAACATCCTTGTCAGAGAGACAGTTTGACAGGAGTCAAGTTGGGGACAAATCCTCTGGGCCCTTTCCATCTCATCCTGGTCTTTCTGACTTCAGCATCTGTCAGCAGGATATGCTCCCTGCTTTCTAATGCCAGTAAAGACCAAGGACAGATCAATACAGCAATCCTGGGCAGGACAGAACATTTTCTTCTTCTTCACTCGATTTAATACTATTCTTTATGTGAAGAGTTTAATTCTCCAAGGCAGCATCTTTCCAAACACAGGACCAGGTTCTGGTAATTTATCAACACATTCTCTTAACTTCAGGTCCAACAGCTTAAAAACAATGACATTCTTTAGACTTGTAAAAAATATGGTTTTCAGCCTGTTTGTGAACTCTGATTTCATTCATACATAACCACTTTACATTGCACTTCACACACGTTAAGCAAGGTGAAAATGAAAACTCATCATAAATAGGCAGTGAAATGAGAAAGTAGTTTGGAGAACACCCTCTAAATACCTTTATGACAATTCACCACGGCAAAGACCACTCAACACAGATCAAACTCCTCATACTTAGGACTTTCTGTTGCTCTGTTACTTTTCTAGTTTCTCCCTTAACACAGTTTCAATGCTGTAGCACAGGTAAAGCATCAGAATCACTTTCTGATCACTCTCCCAAGAGATGCCACACTGCAGACCCCACAGCATTCTTAGGAAGACAGATGTCATGCTCCTCTGCTGTGACAGGTATTTGCAATACTTAAACACTCCTTACAGAAAGCTATGTAATCTACTATGAACATGCTCATACACAGGATGTCAGACATAAGATTTTTTTAAAGCCAAGTATCTTGAAGAGTTGCAAATTTTCAGGGGGTTTGAACCTCCGAGAGTCTTGTTTTGTCATTCTGCTGATGAAACCTCAATATAAATACCATTTAACTTAAGAAGTTTTTTCCATAATTACCCATATTTAAAGTACATGAAACAATTAGAGATAAACTACAGAAAGGACTGAGGCAGTCTGGCTGCACATACTTACTGATTTCTTAGGCCAACAATTTCCTGCTCAATTTTCATGCAATAGTTTAAGAAATTACTAGATACGGGGATTAATTAAAGAATAAGCTCCTTTGGTTTTCTCATTTCTCTCTGGTACTTGACTGACTGATGTCTAAGGTAAACTGATTCTGAGACAGACAACCCTCAATGACAGAGCAGCGTATGTTGGGGTGATGGTCTTTGCTGTCTCAAGCACTGAGGAGAAGCAGCTTCTGAAGCTTTATCCAGTTGTGCACTCCACAGTCCACCCAGTGACCACCCAGGATGAAGGGCCTACCAGAATACACTGTTGCATCGCCCTGTATACATACATGTCTTTTTCCAATCAAACTCTAGTCTTTCCAGTACAAACCCACACCTGGAAACCAAGACAACAAAACACACCACATGTGGAAGAGCGCAGTCTACCCACAAGACAAATTTGTTGACAGTTAAAGAAACAAATAAACCAACCATCCTTTCTCCTTTTTCAGCCTGGGAGATCTCAAATCCAATATGGTGTTCCTCTCCAGAGCTGAGAAATCCCACTGAGAATACTGTGCTTGCTTTAGACACTGACTGGGTTAAGATTTCATTTTAAATTACTACTCAATAACTGACTCCAGACTGCAGTGCACTTATAAGGAAACTGATCCTGGTCCAAGCTCCATGATGGCAGCATATTGGTTGCCATGAGATCCATGCTTCGTGGAAGCTCAACCATTGGCTTGTGGCAAGATACTACTGATTGGAAGAGAGAGCAAACAGCTTCTGCTCTCACATTGATGAGACAAGTGAGAAGCCTGGCTTTAACTGAATGGAGTTATCAGACTTCCCACCGTGGGAAAAAAAGTTGAAAAGTGAAAAATCCATTGCATCCACAAAAGGAAAAGGGGAAACAACAGCTTCAGGGAAACCAAGGCTTCGAAGGATGATACAGGCCAAGAAGACAAAACTCCACTCATTGGTACAGATGTATGAGGTTGTAGTTTTTGGGAGAGCAGATCTATCTGATACTATTTCATATGACACCAAACCTCCTACCCAAGTAAGAAGCAGTAAGTCAACAAGTCCTGACCCATTAACAAGGCAACAGAACTCATCACCATTGATTTTGGAGCTGCCTCTTCTTGACAGGCCTATAGACTATAAACATGGAGATCACAAATCTTACCCTCTCAGCTGTGTCCTCATGCTCCAGGCACCGGGAATGCTGTTCTGTCCAATTCTCTTCCCAGTTAAGGCTGTTTCAGAACCTCCCCTTGGTAAGTGCCTGGTTAATCTCTCTTTGACAGACATAGAATTGTAACCCTGTCTCAGTCCCAGAATTTGACTTTTTAATAATCAAAACTATGAGAGGATGAATGGAAGGAAGATGCTCACAGTTAAGTAAATAAATAGAAGAGGCCAATTATAGAACTTCAATTCTCACTAGGAACTTCCCCTTTCTATTTCTTTTTGAGAGTTTTAAGAAAAATCTCAGGACATCAGAGCCACTTCTTGGGTTTCCTTTGTTAAGTTTCAAAAAAATGCCTTAGTCAGGAAAAGTCTATTTGATGATTCCTAATCGCTATATTTGTTTGCTAGCCATGGTGTGTGGCCCAGGCTGGAGCCACAAACTAAGCTTCTGGGAAGGCAGCAACCAAGGAATGCCTCATCTGGGATTCCACAGCTGCCAGAGGTTGTCCTTGCCCTTAAAAACTGGATCGGTCTCGCTCTATTTATAATGACATCAATTATCTAAAGTTTCTTCAAATCAGTGTTCAACAACACA
This sequence comes from Todiramphus chloris collaris, assembly GCA_025345505.1. Lineage (NCBI taxonomy): Eukaryota > Metazoa > Chordata > Aves > Coraciiformes > Alcedinidae > Todiramphus > Todiramphus chloris. Next base: position 388,041 of record JANVCC010000030.1, on the reverse strand, counting down.
CTCAGCCATCTCATCACATATACTTCTAGAAACAATTTATTATTCACATTCCTACCTTATCCCATACTTCATTTGAAGAAATCTTTCCACCAGCAACATAAGGGACAAGTTTATAATTTTACTTATCTGTGTGGGCTGATGTTATGTGCCTCAGGAAGCACCCACTATTATGCTTGAACCACAAAAAATCTGAAATATGCTCAAAGAATCTAAATTAAGTATTGCAAGTAATATTTAAATAAGTCCTTCTAGCCTTATCAACAATGCTTACAAGACGAACACAAAGGATTACAGCTCTTTCACAGGCATACAAAATCGAATGTATGGCCTCCAAATAATGTGACCCCCAGTATCTTCTTTAGAACTAGATTGTGAAAAAGAACTTGGGCTTTGAGAATTGCTGCACAGATTTGGCTGTAAAACCACCCCACATACTAGAGGGTTGTATGATCACAACGAAAGATGCCTGATGCTGTTTCTCTTTGGAATACTCTAGTATTCCTACAAAGGAGTCATGCTTGTCTTAGCAAGTGTACACAGGTAAGAAAGCCGCTTTGCAAGACTTTGGAAGATACAAAGATATTTATGCTCTAAAATTGTGTTCTGACATCCAAATAGTGTTTTATGAAGAAAAAAATTGCTGAAGATCTTCACAATGACTGTAAGTCTTGGTGTGAACAGCAGCAAGAAAAAGTCACTACTACAAAAAACAGTTGAGTTCACTGCTATTTACACAAGTGATTAGAAAGTGACTGCCTTACAGGGGAGGAGATACCACCACAGAGACTTACACTAATGAACTAATGAACAAAAATCACACAACACTCCTCATACTGAAACAAGTGAATAGGTTACGTTTGTTACATGAGGAGTTTATGAAAACACCTCCCTTCAGAAACATTACAGACACAAATGAACAAAAACAAACAAAAAAACGCAACCAACAAGCCACAAAACCCACTTAACTCAAGAATTGTTTCCTGACTTCTTACAACGCTTTTTATCTAGATGATTTTTGAAGAATGAAAACAGTAAGTTCTGGAAGAGATCAGGGAATTTATCATCAGTGTGGCAACTTCAATAAAAAACAAGAGATATGGTGCACCAGGAAAGATATTCTGCTTGACAATAAACATAAATACCAAAGTTTCACTCCATTTCTTCCATTATTTCTTTTCATGGCTAAATTCTTTTGTGATTTGGGCCATCTAGGAAGAGAAATGCAAAGAGGGGCCATCTAATTAGTCAAGGTTATTGTTTTCTACGTTATTGCCTGGTCACCTTGTTATGACAATTGAAACCTCTGGGCATTGATACAGATGTTTAGAAAGGGGACAGTAGGGAAGGTATTTAAAAATCAGGAAAGCTTTCCTCCAAATGTGAACTCTCCATCCAAATAAACCACCCCCCAGAAGATCCTTACCGGAGATCCAGACCAGCTTCTTTCCAAAGTATGTCCATCAAACGCAAAATCTGCAGCGTCAACATGTCCTGCCGGAGATCTGCAATGAAAGGCACTTCACTTTCTCAGGCTGTTGTGGACAAACTTTCTAATATTTCTAAGGCCTTCAGAAGAAGGTATCCAGAAATACTCATTAAGCCTAACCATTAAAGTGGGATTAACCACAGTTATATCATCGTGACTGATACTTTGAACCTAGTCAGAAGATGACGTTTCATTCATTTACCAACGTTAGAGCACACCACGTTTATATCATGGCAATACAGAGCAAGCCAGCTTAAGCACAAGTGTGGAAATAAAGAAAAAATTTGTAATTTTAAACATTTCTTACCATCACCATTTTTAAAGATAATCCCTACAAGATCTCCTCCAAACATTTTGTTGTTGTAGACTATCCACAGAGGCTTCATTTTAGAATCCATATATCTACACTTCTCAACACTGGAAAAAATATGACAAAATTTTTAGTCAATTCAACTGAAGAGGTCTAAACTTTGTTCAAAACACAACAGAACAAACAGGTAGACTTCAGGTTTGGAAGTATTTAAATGTTATCTCTGCTGCTATGTCACGAAAGTGTCTGTTACAGACAGAATGCATTAGATACAGTGACTGACATACACATAGCTAATGCTTAAATAAAGCGCTCATATTTGCAGAGGATTTTTTTATGTCCTCTCCCATCAGTTTTTAGACTTTACATTTCAGTACTGTTAAAAAGTTTTACTGGCTTCTGTGCTTGCCAAGAATGCAGTCTAATTCACTTTTAGGCTTACACTTAAATAAATTTAGGTATGGTAATGCATTGCCTAAGAGTATTAAGTTTTATGGCAGATTGCAAAACTCTTAACTGTCAGATTCCCAACTGACCTTCTCTCGCTACAGAAAAAGTTCCCTACACCAGTGTATCTGCTGAGTAACACAGCCAAAGGAAGTTAAAGCACACAGGCAGTTCTGCTTCACCATTTCCATGCAAAAGCTACAGTGAAATATTACTCACTCATTCTTAACTTACTGTAGCTCTGAAAGTATAACAGAAGGATTCAGAGGGGACTGTAGGTCAGAAAGTGCTTCTCTGTAAGCGTTTTGTTTCAAACATGTATGCATCGCATCCTTTCCTTTTGCTTTGCTTTGCTTCATGGCATTCAGCTTAATTAGACTATTTAAAGTCTTCATTTTATTAAGAGCTTCCACCTGAAAGAGATATTTTATCTTTAAATGTTATTGCTCTGATTTTACACATAATGCAAAATCCCATTTCTAAACAAAACAAAGTATTACATAATTCTACAGCTGTAAAAACTGTAATAATAGATGGCAATTAAGGTGGCATTCCCAAGAAAAAAAATATAAGAACAGCCTTTTCTAAGCCACTCGTGTCCCAGAAATCCCAAGTCCCTAAGTAATAAAGACATTTGATGGGATGAAAGCTCCTACGCTTTGAGTCCAAACCACTGAACGAGATATTTTAATGTGTGACAATTTACACAAATTCCTTCTTCAAAACATAATTTTTGTCCACTAATTCAACAAAGCCTCTATACTGAAGCCAACAGAAATACTGAGTGCTTCATACCTCTACCAAAATCAAGCATTACTTGTGATGAGCCCTGGATGCAGGTGCTTCATGGCATAGGTTGAGTTAGTTGCATGCAGTACAATGCAGCCATCTGGACAATTTTCCCTTACAGAACTTACACACACTGAACTTTTACAGAGCAGAAACTTAAATGTCTGCTCATTAAAATCCTCCTGAAGGTAAATGCTCTAATCAATGAAGGTGTTCCAAATCACATCATCTCATCTAAGCTATACTGTTACCACGAAAAAGACAAGACAGCTATTTGTAATCAATACAGACACATTTAACCCTTTCTTCCTCTTTTGTTTTGCAAAGTTTTCTACCCGTACACGATTTCTAAGGAAACAGCTGAACTAGTGATGTGGGTGTACACAACACTAACAGAGAAAAGCCCTTCAGTGACAAACCCAGATACCAGCAAATACAACGAATGGAATTTCTATATTGCATCTACATCTGAGCAACCTGTTAACCAAATATAAACCAGTTGTTCTAACAATCAGCTGCGTTTGCACTAACCACAGTTAACATGCTCACAAATACAGATATTCTCTAGCAAACAACACCTATTTACTAAATACACAAGTTGATTTCTATACAAGGAAGCTTCAGTCTAACTTACAAGGTGCTGAGTCAAAACTTACCGCTTCCACAGACAGACTGAGCCCTGTCAGGCAGGATGCTGTGGAAATTGTATGCGGTTTGATTATAAAGCTGAGGCAATGGAGACCTGCCAGGTCAGCCATCTGTCAAAACCAAAAGCACTCTTCTTTTTCCACTATTCTAGGAGCTGTACAAACATCAGTGACAAGGGAACAAAATGGAACCTGTGTTGTACAAACAGGAACTTTTTGAAGTATTTCTACTTTGAATTTCTTCCGTGTTTGCACAGTTGGGAATTTTTTTGCTCCCTCTTTGATTGTACTGACATTTGTTTCCTGTGAAGTGCACAAAAACTTTACTGACCTTAGGTCTATTGCTTAAAGCATTTCATCACCTAATCTTTTTATGATTTTGACAATACTAACAAGCACACGTTATGTACGAGACAGTCTTTCCAATGTCCTGTGAACTGCAGTACTGAAGAGTGTAACAACACGTTCCTGTTCCGTATGCCTCTCAAAGCACAGATTCAACGCAGACAGTCTCAAAACTGCTGGAAATGACACTCATCAGATGAGTACCTGAGTTAGTCTTTGTAGCCTGATGCAGCAAATACATTCACTCCAGAGAGAGATCATTTTTCAAATGGTCACAATCTAAATTAACTGCACCAAAACTGCATTAGAGACTTCAAACATAATTTGCCTCTTAATGATCTGCTGATACACTTCTTAGTGTATTTAATAAGTGTGAGACTTTTTTTTGATAAACGGCACATCTCTATCAACACTAAACTGAGGATTTGGTTTACTTCAACAACTATTTCCAGGGGTATTACATGATACTACAACTTCAGGGGGTTTTGAATCGCCTTTTAACCAAAGCCAAAGCTGCAGCAAGTACTCCTGGAGTCATCTAGATAGGGGATAATTTCTATCGAACAAACCACCATTACTGGGGAAAAATGTCACAAATTTCAAGTGCACAAAAACCCTTCTTCAGTAATAATTCAGACGGTCTACTGTTCTCTCCAGAACATACACATGCTGCTGAAAGGATCCTGCCCATCTCAGAACACTCCAAAACCAGCTCCTGACTTCTGCACGCCCACAGCACTAGCTGCTTTTCATGCCAGAGAGGACTGCTCACCATCCAGCTATTCAGCCCTTTTATTTCTCCGCCTCAGCCATGTGTCCTTCTCTTCCCCACTCCCTAAGAGATGGGCTTTGCTGAGGTAATCAGTATGCCCTGTAGGGGTAATGGAATAAGTACCTGAGTTCCCACCTAGGATAAGTCAGGATTTAAAGGGAAGTCTGTACCTGTTTAGCAAGCACTTTCATATGAGCAACACTTCCTCGGCAGTAAGCTTCAAGTATCAAACCGAACTGTACTGACACAGCAGGTATGTGAACCTCTGACCTGCAGGAGGAAAAGCTTCCCATCACATCACAGCATTTACAGATTCGCATTCTTCAAGTCATAAAACCAAAAATTAAAAAAAATCAACCAAAATGAACAAGAAATAAGCCTCACAAGACCTCATGGTCATATAGATAAAACAAAAAGCCAGATTTCTTAAGAAATAACACAACAGTTATGTGCTGAAGACTATGATGACTGGCTGCTTTCAATGCACACCACTGGTTTTAAGGGCTAGTTTTCCTCTGGAGGCAGCAGTGTTAAGTAGCATCGATTGGGTATTTGTTTTCAGGAACCCCTTTTATTCAAGCACGTAGTACTGGTAAGTCATGGAAGGTGATATTGACAGGCAGAGCTGGCATTAAGCCAAGTCTTCTCAAATCTTAGTAAGGGAAAAGACAAAATTTGCCTGAGGGGGGAACACTTTGAAAGAAAGAACTGAACCTTATAGCAGAACCAATTATCCTTCCAAAATATTTTCACATAGTACTTGCTCTTTTTATTTAGAAATACTAAAATAAATTGTATTTTTAAGATAGAATCAGTGCTGCAAAATTTCTGCCATCCACAGAACTGGTCATCAAAAGGATCAACAACACATAAAACTGCTTTTATTTTCTGTTAGGCTCTCAACAATAATAAAAGTTTTTCCCAACAGTGAGGTACAAATATTGTACTTTTAATATGCACGGCCAAAACAAACACTACAGCTATACACAAACCTAACTTATCATAGTTAAGAGTTGAATGCAGTTTGGAATACTTTTATCAAACAGTAGATTACAAACCACCACAATATATTTTTAATAATAGGTTTGCTCTGATCTATAAATGCCAAAGGTAAAGAAACACAAATGGCTCATTTAGAAAAACCCTCAAGAAATCATAATTGGAAGTCCAGTTTCAGAAAGGCATAAGGGAAAAACTCCTACCTTAGATGCCAAAAGAGCATCTGTCCTATTCTCCTGTTGGCGAGCGCTCTCTCTAACAGGAATCTGGAGAGCGCACAATCAAGAAAAGGTTCGTATTTCAGGACTTGCACAAGTTGAAGAAGATACTGAGAGAGCTCTTCATCACTGGAATGAGGTACATAAAAGCACTTAGTAACAGAGTAACTAGTTTAATGATATCCCAGAAATTCAGATGCATATGACAAACCCATCAATGACAATTCTTTTGATAGCAAAACTGTCCCCCAGTTTTCAGTCGCATGGAGACTGAAATAATATGCCAGGACAATTGCCAGGGGGCAGTTCATCAACAAGTTATACCTCAAAGGCCCTCAAACTTGTAAGTAAAAACCTTCTGTTCAGTCGTGGGCTTTTACAAGGTGAAGATCTCAGCCTGAGTGATAGGTTAAGTATCCAGGAGATTATTTTCAAATTATTTCAGACTGGACATTGGCTCCCCTTTGACAACTCAACATCTGACTGAGGAACTGCGCCTTTGGAACCACTCAAAGTCACTCAGCTTACAAAGACAGAGAAGATGGTTCATTCCAATTCAATTAGCATGTCTTTAGACCTGTTAAGTTAGTAGGTGTTAATCTATTAAGATACACCTACAAAGTGATCCATTTCGTATTGCTTGAGGTTTTTATTTCGAAGAGCACATCATCTTTGAGAAACCAGTGCCCAAATTACTCCTGCTCCAGAAGCGCAAGTGTTAAGTATTTAGCCACAATTTCTAAACACACCTTTGAAAGCCATCTATGCTAATTAACTTCTTCAAGTAATATTCTGACACAAGTAATTCCAATAGTGGTCTACAAAACCCTGTTTTCCCCTCCCAAAAAGCACACCCTCACATCTGACCATTATGTTACTCTAGAAAACCTGTGAAAGTTCCTTGATGTTTTATATTTGAGTATCTTTTATCTTATAAAAGGCCTACAGAATTCAAATTCTCTGCTTAAGAAGAAATTCTTGTGTCTGTCACTTAAAGAATTAAGAAACGCAAGTCTTTTAATTCTTTCCATCTTACTCTGCAAAACATCAGTAACTTGGCAAAAACTTTAAATATGCTGTGTTGTATTTACTCTTACCTTTTTTCTTTTTTTTTTTCCTTTTTTTTTTTTAATTTAATTTTATGTTATTAGGATCACCTTTAGGTTACAGTTTTTACCAGCTGCCTTTATCATACTTTTTCAAGTCTTATATCAGGCTTTTTAAAGAAGTTCAAAATTGATTTCTGACCCCTAACTGAACACAATTTTGCTTCAGAGCCAGAAATAAGAATTCTGGAATTCCAGATGTAACAATTCAGTACTATTAGGATAGCCCAGCAGCTAAGCTGCTTGTTTGCATTAGAAAGAAGTCAAAATATTTTTAATTACCCCCCCCAAGAGTCTATCCTTGACCATTAAAAAAATTAATCATTAAACTATTCACCACAGAGGATTCAGGATTCAAGGACAGGAAATAAGCAGTAATGCTGCGAATGACAATGTTATACAAATAGTGCCCTAGGTTACCATGAAGACCAAAATTATGCGCAGAGAGCAAAGGCTGTGAAGAACACACAAATCAGGAATTCTCTGGGTTTTTATTACAATCTACAATTTGCTTTTCTATTAAATGATACAGTCAATACCTGACAGACTGTGAGGTGGCTGGATAGAAGTTTTTATAGTATTCAACTCCTGTAATATTTTCTCCCTTTATTATTACAAAGTTCTCACATTATCTTGCTCTCCCTTTGTCCAAGAAAGAGGTGACCACAAAACCCTCTCTGGGACAAAGGTACACTGGTGCTCTCTCAGCAACATAGAAAAGAAACAACAGTGAATAAAAGATGTCAGAATAAGAAGGTTTTATTTGGCTGCCCATGTGCTTATCTAGAAATCAGACTGTTCTATCTACCATCTTTTCATGGCAGGCAGTGTGTTTAAATCTTTCCTCTTCGTATTCCTTTTTTCCTAGAAACAAAAAAGCCTGCAGTTTTTCACCCCAGAAATCCTTGCTTGCTGAAGTAATAAAATATACTCACCTCATTTGCTTTAAACAACCCACTGCATACTCTCTGACGTACTGGTCAGGGTAATTGAAATCCAACAATTCCAGTGCTTCTCTAGGCAGCAGCTTGGGCCATATCTGAAGGAGAGCCTGCAGCTGTTTTAGAAGAAGACTATTAGCTTACAGATAAAGTAACTGTTTAAGAGAACAGATGGGTATAAGTGCCCATAAAAGTGTTCACACTAACAGAAGGAGGTTACAGACTACTCTGGAGGAAGGAGAAAAAAAATAATTTGGGCAAGAGGGACCTACTTCTGATTAAGTTTCTTAGTCTTTCAAATGATCTAGGTTTTTATTTTGGCACCAGGTCTCTTTTACACCTGTTCTAAAAAGTCTTCTATTTGTTCCACACATAGACACAATGCACAGTAAACAAAAACTAGGTAATCTCAGATATATGTGTTTTAAAAAGAGAGTTTCAACAGAATTCCAATAATCTTTTGTACATGCTTTTTATATATGAATATATATCAACATTTATAAATCAACATTTTGGAAGTAGTAAAAGTTTTCCTCTCATAAAACAAACAAACAAAAACAACAAAAGACAAAGTTTAAGTAGTCTTTTGTTGAGAGAGAACTTTACCAAAAATATTTATCCACCTCAACTGATGGAGCCTTTTCCCACATGCACTGTGAGAATTAATGAGCTTAAATTGCAAAAGAGGTGATTCGGGTTCGATCTGCACTTAACAGGCACGGCCATAACGCTGACTAAACACTTGGGGACAGATTCTGAACTGGGCCATCTGGGCAGTTTTGTGAAATTCAGAAGGCAAGAAATGCAAATTGCAATCCCAATGCAAAGCCAGCGGTCATGCTACAATCCCAGAAGTGACAAAAAGAATCAAACCATTTTCACAGGCAAATACTCCTATGAACACATGCGAGACTCATAATGAGACAAAGTAAAATTAAAGCTGTTTTTAAATACAGGTATCACACTCCCACAGAACATACATGGAAACACCTAGTCAATCCATGGCCCAGTAAGTGTCAGTGACACCAGTGCTTATGTCAAGAAGGACTACAGACATTGGCACTTACACATCATAATACTTGTATTGGAATTTTAAAAGAAATGCGAACACTGAGCATGTACTTAATACCATAAAAGATGCTGGAAGGTGCAAACAACAGCTACGCTTGTCAGACGCTCACTAAGAGACTTCAAAACAACTGCATCAGAACTTCTGACAACCTACTTCAAATCAGTTGCAGAATCAACAAAAATACAGAAACATTTTCTTAACAATGAATGATGAAAACTAATGGAGAACCTGAAGCAGTCTGAAAAGACAAGTCAAAGTGGCTTTAGATGCCTCATATATCAGGCAGTGAATTTTGAAAGTAATGGTCTATAGTGTGTACACTAACTCGGAAGTTTAGTTGAAGATACAGAGCTCCTCACCTTGTCTGCTGAAATTATTTCAGAAGTTATTACAAGTGATATGAGCTTAGAGGAAACAAGAACTAAACAACCTATGAAACAGGCAAGAAAATTCCCCAGAGCATGCTCTCTTCACAATCTGCCTTGGGACTCTGATGACAAGTGCAGCATGCTGCACGCTGCTCAGCAGTGCAGGTGAAAGGATATCAGAAACACTTGCTGTATTATTTGGAACAAGAAACGTGAAGCATGCTGCCTTGGTAACAGAAAGGTAACTCTGAAGAATTTCGAGGTACACCTCATTTCTAAAGAAATTTTACATGTCAAAAGACGTGTTTCAAGTTCTTAAAGCTTCTCTGCAATATCAAATGTGATAAAACACTGCACACATGACACTGCGTATTTCTCTCACATGATTCACAACTGACAAGCTGTGAGAAAAAAAACAGAACTTCAATTCTCAATAGCAACCAAAAGATTTAGAGAAAACTCAAATTTGGCCTTGGTATCCATTTTTTTTCTGTTAAGAAATAATTTCTTTTCTCACAAGCAAATTTTGCTGTAAGAGCCAATACAATTCAGCACAGCTCAGAATTTTTATTCCAGTTATTCAAGCATTAAAAATTACCCGTCCTTTCTGTAGCTCTCATTAATAATGGTGTCACTTCACTGAAAGTGGGTGGATTTTTATTTAATTATTTTTAATAAAGGCTAAGTTCTGCTTTGAGAACGTTCTGCCTGTCAATTCTGCTAACAAGTTCTGCCACCCTGCTACTCTGCTGAGCGAGGAGGTTATGGCCACAGTAAGGGCATACACCTTCAGGATCCCCTCAGTGCAGCTATTCTCCTGCAATATTGCAACACAGTGAGAGTTTGGATGAAATCCATATGGTAAATAATTCATTGAAGTTGCTTCAATCCATGGTACATAACTTTATGGGCCACTGAACTAAGAGATTAAAGATGGTCTACAACCAAATATAATAATCGATTTCTAAACAGAATGTTTTGAGCTGAGTTAATGGAATCAGGAATATATTTATTTGGGTCATTTTTCCTATAAATAGCTGGTGCTTAGTTGTTTTTTTGGTGTGGTTTCTTGGGTTTTGGTTCTTGTTGTTGTTTGGGGATTTTTTTAACCTTTTTGCTCCAAGCATCAAGACTTTTACTGAAATATCTACAGTTAAAAATAGGTGTCAAAAAAAGCTTCCAGTACCATGGCGTGTATGTTGCAGCAGCACAAATATTGCAACACACAGCTAGTACTACATATATTCAATATTAACAAGATGTAAATTATGAGTCCTGCTAATTTTGAAATTCATAAAAATCAGGCTGTGTTGAACAGCTAAGCTACTGGGAGTACTCACATGTTCATGTATCACAGAAATATCTGGCATGTTTATCGATAAGATTTCTTTTTATCAGACAGGGTATTCCTGCTGCCAAAACCAGTATTAAAATATAAGCCAGGTATTCCTGCTGCCAAAACCAATATTAAAATATAAGCCACACTATTGCTTATACATAAGCAAACATAAATACTACACTCCTTGCAGAAAGTAGACAGTATCAGCAAGATGACAATGAATTTTCAGCTGTTTAAGTAAGATGCTGTACACGTATTTTTTAACATTCCCAAACTGGAAGGACTTTGAGCTGTCAGCTAATATCCATACTCCAAATAACTTCTCAAAATTACACTACCAAAGGCCCTATTTCAAAGCGAGCAATCAGGATGACTTTTCATCCCCACATTCTAATGAGTAAACAAATATTTGCTTGTATTTCGACAGTTTGTCTTTCCAGACAACTTTTAATAATGAATAACAAACTCAGAAGCACATTGATGGAATTACTAAGGAACAAAGGATCCTTGCAGGTGGAGGAAGACGAGCAAGGAATGTGTGGGTGCCACATGTTGTTAGTGTAGTGTTCATGGCATGGACAACGAGCCAGTACAAAATTCCATTAATTGTTAGAAGTTCACAGAACTGATACATCACAGAACATATTACATACAGGATGTCATTGAAAATAAACTCTATGCCAGAGGCAAACTAAGATTCTGACTGCCTGGATAATCACTAAAATCAAGCAAATAGATGAAAGTAGAGTTTTAGAGTTTTCGTGTAGTAGTTTCCTTTTTTTCCAAGAACAGCTAGCTTGTAACAGGGGAAGGTCAGAGAGTACTTGGCTGGACTAGATGACCTCATGAGGTCCCTTCCAACCTGAAGATTCTGTGATTCTGTGAAAATCTCTGCATTTAAGATCAAAGTTGAGCACAAGAATTAAAAATTAGCCTGTGTAAGTAATTGCTGTGCTTTCCTCATCATTCAGAGGACCTCTGAAATACTTTCCGGGTTTTGTTTTTGTGTATTTTTTAACATTAATAGCTTTGTGCTTATGTGTCCAGGCCACAGAATGTATACAGTGAACTTCGATTTTTACAGTAGTACCATTTCAAAATGTCTATACTTGGGAAAGAAAACCTATTTCCTCGTGATTTGACTTCAGCATTTTTCCCCACCATCATTTTCTTTGCCCTTACCTGAGCAACATCTTCAAGTTTGTTCCATTTTAAAGAGAGCAGCAGTTTTGGCAATGATTGTGGAAAATTTTCGCGACAGTCGTATCGCAAAGTCCAAATAAGATCCATTTCATTTTCACAGAGCTGAGATAAAGGATCTCTTTCCATTATTTCTTTTAGCACAACATAAAACTTCTTACCGCCACGACCCTAGAAAATGAGAAATGGATGTTTCTGTAAGATTCTTCTATTTTAGCTCAAATACCAGAAATTCTATGCCAGGAAGAAGATCTGATAAAACTCACGAAACACAGGGGAATGACTACTGTGCCTTCCTTTCAGATTTCAGGAGCTGTAAGAACTCTAACTAATAGATTCAAAATTCAGTGTACAAAAGTTTCTGAAAAAGTATCTAAACTTTGGGTTAATGACACTAGGTGGCAGTATTTCTATTTTCCAACTCTAACATGGAGAACTTTCACTTAGGGTGCATATACTTTCTCCTTTTAATTTTCAAGTGAGCAGATTTAACAGATAGCTATATACTTTTTCTTTTTTAATTAAAAAACAAAAAATACTTTCCCAACCATAACCAAAGGGAAATACATTTGCTAACTATACAGCATATATTTTTTTTTTGTCTTCTAATGCAGACCTGTCTTTTCCAGCCATTTAGCTCCATTTTAAATCTTGGAAACGTTAACATTTGCACTGATTATGTAAGTCAGTTTGTACAAATGAGTTTTCACCCTGGCTCAGTTAATACTTTCTGTCCCCAAGCATGCCCTTATGCAAATCTGACAGTCAAGCAAATCGTCACACTTGATACTACTGAGAAATTTTACAACAAAATATTTTATGTAGCCTAGGAATGTTTCCAGATCTAATGCAAATCTTAGCTGTGTTCCAAATCCATACAGTATGTAAAGCGATTGTGCTTTTGACAAAAAACAGCCAAGAAGTCCAAAAGATATTGGAAAAAATGGATATATACCTGAATTTTAAGGTAGTTCGAAGTGAATTATGTAAGAAAAGAGAGAACTGCTGCTATTTGAGCAACTCACTTATTCATTTCTACATTGATGTAGAAGATAAAAAAAAATACACCAAGAATTAATTTTGAAGCAGCCTTTAGTCGATGCTTACCGCCATTGCAGCATTGTCACTGCTTCTTGCAATCTCAGCTGCCTTTTCAAGTATCTGCAAAAAGATATTTTTAAATACATTAGATTTAAAACCAAATCTGAGTCCTTTGAAAGAATAAATATTATAGAAAATAAGCAGATGAGAAATTTTGCTATCTTTTAGATAATTATGCTATTATTTTGTACATAGAGTGGTATAACATGGACTTCAATGCTGTGTCCTTTTCTAATCTGCAGGACTATGGAGATTATTACCTCCATTTTCTTCTTCCTCACCACTGCTGGGCTGAATAGTCTTCCTGACAGCACCTTGTTTTCTGATTCTTTTTGCATTTCCTCCTTATTTCTCAGTATAGTAAACCAGTTCCTCATCTCTAATCATCCTTTGCTTTCTCATCTCTACTTCTGCTGTTTTTGAGGGCACTGCTTTCATGAGTCATACCTGCTACCCGTGGAGCCACAGTTCTAGCCCTCTCTTTCAGTATGCATCCACAGACTTAGTCCTTTCACCATCTTCTCGGGTTGCCCATGTGATCTCAGTCAGCATTTCCAGTTACTTCTCTAAATCTAGGATCTTCCCTTATGTAATGTCATCAACTACCAGCTTCCAACAAGAACTCATTTAATGATAAAGTGAATATTCCACCATGCTCTCAGCAACAGTTAATATACAGCAACTCTCAGCAGCAAGGACTGCTACTTCTCTTAACTGCAAAGCAACATTTTCCCAGAAGCTCAGCTCTGAGTTACTCTTGATCTTTTTTTTTTCCCGTTTTGAACATTGTACTTAGTTTTTTTTAAGGTCCACGTACTAAATCACGATGGGTAGTTAAGTATAGATCTAAATACAGTTCTTCAGTTTTCTTCTGCACACTACTGCAGCCCACAGAAGTGTGTTAGAACAATGAGCGCTTAAGCTCATCAGGCCAGCTGAAGGGCTTAGGCTGCTGCTGCTTTGAGGAACAATTCATAAAATGAAGTATAAATTACACAAAAGCTCTGAGGAACGACACTGGCTCCTTTCCTTCAGAGGCCTGCTTCTCTCATCACCCAGGAATACCACCCCGAAACTCAGATGCAGCAATATTTGTATTATCTTTACTTGGGACAGTATGAGAAACAACAAAAGACGACGATAATCAGAGCACAAATACCCAGCAGCTAAAATCCTTACCAAGGTGTACTAACTTGTTTTGTTTCTATCTGTATGAAATGCTTATTAATATGACGTATGACATTGGCTACTTGGCTACAGAGCTTGTTTACATACTCTGCAGGAAAACATGCATAAACAAAGCCACAATGTCCTAATTCTCTGATGTTTGCCTCCTTGTGCTAAGAGAGTTACTCTGTTTGCAAACAAACTTTGAAAGTTTCTGTAAGTCCAGCTTTGCTCAACTGAACTACGAGCCCCTCAGTGCATCATTACTCAGCCCGGGATACAGCTCCTGCATTAGACAAACATTTTTCTCATCAATTGTTAAGGCACTTTTACTCACTCAGCTCCAAAGAGCTGTTTACTGCAAGGAGACTGACGCTATGAGCAAAAAGATTCTTCTATTTTTTACACCTTATGTTTCTTAAGATAAAGGTCTGGCCTTTGATCCTCTGTTCTCATGGCAGAAACAGGCAAGAACACTGGGAAAATCAGTAGCAGCCATACGCCAATCAAGTCTCATCTAGATAATTTTGAGTAACAGATTCTCAGCTATATGATTCAAGCACCTACAATGTTATTCCTGACTCAACAGGACTTTCCCCAAGAGAATCTTTCAGAGATTGGATACCTTACTCTATTTTCCATGGGAGAAATTTCAGTACACCCACAGAAATGGTATGCATCGTCCCAGAGTTCAGAGCTCTGATTTTTCCAGTGATACTACAAAACCGTTACTACTTGTAACTCCCTAGAGTTACAAAAAAGTTACTGGAAACAATAAGAACTGCTAAAAAACTGCTGGAGAAAAAAAAAAAAAAAGCCCACAACACATTTTGTAGCATTTCCTCAAAGTTGAATGCTTTCAATGAATGTTTCATTACCAGCTCTGCAATCACTTTGTAAAGATGCTCTGGGATTTTCCTCTCTCTGATACACAGGATTTCTCAGTTACAGTTCAAGAAGGGGGCAAAGCCACAGAATACATAAAGCCAGCAGCCAAATGGAAGTTACAAGGGATGGTGAAGACCATCAGGCACTACCTTACCATCAGCACGTCAGGTAACTTAGTAAAATCTTTTGTCTGTATTCACCCCAGCATTTTATCATACCAAACACTTGGTACAGCAGGTACAAACAGAAGGAACAATAGAACCACAACAAATATGCAATCACTTAAGAAACATACTTACACATAACATAGCTGTAATGTGCACATACAAGCAGTTGTATAATTTTTAGAATAAAAAAACCCCACACATACACTTTAATGAGCAAAAAACATAAAGCATTACAAATGAACCAATAACAAAACAGACTGAAGAGTAAACTGGTCAAACATAATTAAGAAGGGAATTAGTCAGTCCTGTTTTAGCTCTTAAGGCATTTCCAATGCTGTTTAAATATAAGAACAAGTGTTGTGCCAAAAAGGAGGGAAAACCAAAACAAACACAAAACCCAACCCCAAACCAATCCAAACCCCCTTATTGTGTTATTTGATTTCATTTTGATGAACATTAAACCCCAAATCCCTCTTTGATCTATTTGATAAAGCTCGGTGGTTTTCTTTTTGTTCATGTCCCCCAAAAGGTGCAAAACCATCAAAGGGGAAAAATAAATAAAATATAAATAAATTAAAAAGAACAAAAAAAAAAAAAACAAACCACCCCAAAAAAAACCACCAAACAAACAAACAAAAAAAAACCAAACAACCCCATTCTCTGTAAGTGGTTACTAACTTTCCCCAAAACAAAATTCAGACCAATGTATGTACATCTTAAACTTTTTTTTTTCAATGCATTATTAGCTGTTGTTTTAACACTTAATGTTTCCTGGTCTTTGCTTTATTTGCTGATTTGTGACCAACTGATTACCTACTGATCACACTACAGACATTACATTCCAAATACACATTTCTTCTCTAGGCAGACATCTGTACCTGTAGAAAATGGCACAGTAACTTAGGTGGATTTAGTTCAAGAGCAGACTTTCATACAGATACTGTATGAAAAGAATTCTCTATTTATCCTTAAAAAGATTTTAGTTCACAGAGAAAAGAAGTGTCCCAAGAGTGGGTAACAGACATTTGTACAAAAAATACATGATCTTTATAGATCCCAGGCAAGCAGTATGATAACTACAAAGGAGTGGGGAATTCAGTTGAAAATGCAGTGCTGAAAGAAGAAATAGCTATTTACATACAAGCATTCTTGAGTGCTCTCACGTCACCCCTTACCTTATCAAAGGGAGGGTAATGGATAGGCTGTTTCGAATATTCTTGAAATCTAATGTGCAAAGCTGTTGCGTTTTCAGTGTAAGGGTTAGTCTGGACAGTTCCCATTGGATTTAACATCTCTTCAAGTTCATCTGAAACATCAGGCAGAACAATTAGTATTACAGGCCAGGCATGCATTAAAATTGAATGGCAAAGATGCGGTAAGAAGTTGCTTACTGCATACAACAGACAGAAGTGTGTTTTGCTGCAAAGCACTCCTACTGCAATCCACTGCATTCCCCACATAAACCACCCATACCTCTTACGTTCCCAAATGTTAAAGCATTACCAAATGAGAAATTGATTTTCTCTTTCCAAATAAACCTAACAGTCAAGGGCAGCTGAGATACCCCTGCACTGAACTCAGCCTCGGTATACACACTGCTTCTGCATCAAATAGTATGGGAAAAAAAGACATTTTAAGCCAGATTTCTTTCAGCACTACAGCCAAGGTGATACAGGGTGTCTCAGGATGGAATGAAGAATGATGTGGAGGTTGCAGATACTCTTACTAATCAATCTGAGTATAAGAGAAGGGTGGGGGGGGAATCTATTTCACATTTTTTGCTGATGCAAATATTATCACACACAATACAGCTTATCAATTTAGTTGAGGATGCATAGCACAGGGAAGAAAATGAAACCTAAACTGTATCTTAACAACAGGTAACTTTAGATATAAACATGCATCTATTTGTACGTGATTTTCCTTTCCTAACAGGTAATACTTTCAGAATATTATTTCCAAGCAGATTCTTGCCCTTCCTCATTCCTGATTGACAACACTTTCGGGAAAGACATTAAGACATTATATTTTTTTTATGTGGATAAATATAAGTAGTAAAGAGATTATGGCAGGAGAATTGGACATGCATACAGTAAACAGTCTACTATTTGACACTACTCTTCTTTAGTCTTCTAAGTATTTAAAGTCCAAATCTTAAAAGTTAAACTTTACCAGGAAACGATGACCAGCTGTGCAGTACCAGTTCTCCATTCTTCAACTGTCCTTTATAATCAAATACCATGGTATTTACCCAGGCTACAGGATAATGCTGTTAGAGGAAAAAAAATGTACACAGAAACTAAGATGCCAGTGACCATTACTATACAGCAAGCACTACAGTGTCAGTAAAACTGAGACTGTTGTGGTGTTTTGTCTATTTTTAAATGGTGACATCTGATAATCTGTTAAACATCTGCACAGTGTTCAGTACTCCAGTACCACTGAGGACAGTAAGATTTAGTTTTAAGGGTGTCATTCTGCCAGTCTAGAAAGACACACGTCCCTGAAAGCGAGCCCTTCCCTGAATGTGAGCCTAGATGCTGATGTTTTATCTTTTCCCAATCACATTCATCTACAGTTCTGAACAAAACTGACCTTTTAAAATACAATTCTTTTAAAAGCCATTTGACAACTGGCTTGCAATCAGGATTTTCATGCCTTTTTCAGCATCTGAGCAATATGAAAAGCTTTTTTTATATAAAGATGTGCAATTCTTAACACACATGCTCTTTTTCTGAGTTTTTTTCATTTTGCTTTCTTGAACACTGAACTCGAGGACAAAGAAAGATTTCCAAATACTCATTCAATCTAATTCACAGGTACACTCAGAAAAACAAATTAAATAATTACCACTTTTCCTGCTTTCCTAATGGTTTGGTATTTGGAAGGATTCATTGCCTTGGTTGACTTTTTAGTTTTCATCTTATCCATCACAGCATAAACTGCAAAGCAGAGCCTTGCCATTCTTGGTAGATCACAGACATTTATTTCAAACTCTAGTACTTCATTCCAAACGTGGTCGCTTCTCCCAGATATTTCTGTGCTTACAATAGTTTTACAAAGGAGCTCTGTACCATGGAAAAGACCAGCCCTAACATGAACCTGTAATAAAGAAATCAGAAAATTTAAGTTTGCCACAGAACCTACAGAAGTCTGCATAGAATATTACATAGAATACACAGATAAGCATTTCACCAGTATTTCTATCTTAAAAGAAATGCTAATTTTGAAGTTTTTAAATGAATGAAAGAGTTTTTAAAAACAAATTATTTTTAGTTTGCTATTTACGGTCCTGGCCAAATAAAATATGTTTAAATAATGTTGCCTACCAAATCTTTTCAGTACTGAATTATTATATTATTACCACATACGACTAACAACAGCTAATTTGTAGCAATAAATGCAATATATAGCTATACAAATGTTTCTACTTTAACACACCTAACACAGAAGGAAATCATAAGACATCAGAATTCCTGTTGATTACATTTATAGGGTATTTTTATTTCTCTGCAATTAAAGATTGCAACCTTATATTCTTCAGAAAGGAAAAAGGGTGGCTGATGTCAGAACGGATGAAAATCAGATGGTTAATAACCTTCTTGAAGCAGTTCACCTGATGGTCCTTTATGAATTCATCTGGAGATTCGTTGTATGTTCAACTGAATTTATAATCAAATTACTTTGTGGATTTAAAGATAGCTTATGGAAATATGATTGCATCTAGTGTATTATCTGCTTGTGCTTTAACACCACTATAAAATTTGCCTGGTTTCTTGGTGTTTTTTTAACTAGGTGTTTAAATTCAATTTGCATAATTTGGGATATTGCTCTTTGACTTACTATCATCTGATACTGTAACTTTATTTACCACCACACTTCCCTGACTTTTACTTTATTACCTCTGCTTTTTATATTTACAAAGATTTGATAGTAACAGAGTATTGTATCGTTGAAACACAGTTCTATTTTGCTTGCCTTTTGCAATGTTACGGATTGGATCCTAGTAAGTCCTAACTTCATTCTTTTCATTCTGACACTTCCCTTTTACCCAGGAAATGGTATGTACTGGTGCTGCAGCCAAAGAGCAAGACAAAACAAAAGCAATTTCAAAATGTCATGGTTTTGGAAACTTGGGTGACAGCTGAATGAAGTCACTCGTACTCTAGGTGAAAATACTCAACCCAGCTCACATGAGTGGAGTGCTACCCATCTAACAAATGTTTTGTTTCCCACTACAAACACTGCATTTATGAACCATGATGGTGAATTTGGCAAAAGTGGACTAATATTGGTTTGATCCAAAGCACAATGAAACTAAAAGAACAATGGCAGTGAATTAAACAGCCTTAGAATCAGGACCAAGAAACAAAGTATGTTCCCAACACTGACAATTCCATAGTAGAGTGGCAAACATCGCTGGGAAACATGCAGCAGATTGCAAGATTACTACACACACTCACGTTCTTCAGTGACTACAGGACTTGAAAGTTTTCCACACTAAAGACTAGTCAAAATACTAAATCATATTTACATAGTGCCCACAGGCAGCAATACCAAAGAGCTATCAACTTTTCCTGTTTCTTCTCAGGCTTACAATCAATTAAAAGCACACCGAAATTAAACAAAACTCACTTCTTTCAAGTAGGGGGAAAAAAAAAAAAATTATATATATATATATAAACCTAACTAAAACTTCATAGCTATGCTGCTTCTAGAATACACCTTCTCTTTTCCCTTCCCTTTTCTTTTAAAACCTTTTAGAGTCTACTGAATGTAGAGTGAAGAAGATATTACAACTAGCTAAATAACAGCTTAGACAAAAGAAAATGGAAAAATCAGATTTGGCAGCCACCCATTCCCACAGCAGCAGTGTCTCAGAGAGAGTAAAATTGTAACTACAGCTCATTGACCATGCTGCAAAATGTAGTATCCCTGATATACAAGGAGTATGTAACAACAGTTTCCAAAGGAAAAAAACCAAAACAATGCACTGAGTATTCTGAATGAAACAGGAGAACAGCAAACTTCAATGGCTAATTGAATTCCTTCCTAATCTGCAGGACTGGCTATTATAATTTATTGATTGCCAAACTAAATAAAGGAAACAAATGTTGTTCTACCTCACAGGCAAGTGGCTTGTAAGGTCTTAAAAGTAGTTGTGCAATAAATTCCCATGTGTTAACAACTTGTGGTCTGTAAAACAGTCAGCTTCCCAGTGATGTACATTTTTACAGGAAGTGATACTACAGCTTTTTCTTGTGTTCAACACGTTTAGAAAATAAAAGACAGACTGCGTAGAAGCAAGCAGCCCATGCTTAGCCACAAAGAGGATATTTTCTAGACTGCAGAAATACCTTATGTTCCACTGAGAATTGTTTATTTAATATTCAATCTATTTCTGTTTGTCAGATGCTTACGACAGTTGAGTTGGAATAAGATTATTTCACATCAATTATCAGTACTTTACAGACATAATCTTTAAAAAAATCCAGTGCCATGTGAACATTTGTGTCACACTGTCCATCATCATTGACACTAACGCACAGACCCAGCTTCAGATAATAAAGCAACACTTTAGCAATAAAGCAAGATTTTAACCAACACTACCAGTGTAACTGGGAATAACTAAAAATGCTTACACTTTTGCTCAATTTAAATTTGTACGATTTTGAGTTCAGTAAACATTGAAAACCATTAAAATAATGAAAAGAGCATCTTCTGATACTAGGCATAGATACTTACTTTGGCATTTTCTTCTGTATTTAGCCTATTACCCTTTAATAGAATAATCTTGAAAGGGTTGGAAATATCCCACACGCTCTGAGAAGGGAAACAAAGATACAAGTTCATTCCTTATCCACGTAACTAACATATTGAGACCTATTTTATAAACTAAGCATTTTAAGCAAAAATCATAAGTACAAACTGAAAGAGATATACTTTAAAAATATTCATTTGAAATCTTAACCAATAAAGTGGTTATCGTAACTACAAGATGCCTTAAATAGAAAAAAAAGTTAGAAAAAACACTCAGGTGAAAGGGAGGTGAGAAAATCGAGTGAGTACTACTTGCTGACAATTCAGAATAACCCTCCACATTTATTGTTCACTCTGAACATACAGGGTGTGTAATACAGCAAGGCCTGGCCACGGTTTTGTGGAATGACAGTGTGCAATCATAACCACACTGTAAGGCTGGGAGTTCAGCAATAAAGGAAGCACCACAATAACAGAGTTGGAGGTATTTTAGGGCAAAAATTGACATCGTAGAAGTGGCAGCAGCACACAAGATACCTGGGCTAACACAAGAGATCACAGAGCACTACGGCCCAAGGTAGTGGAGCCTACACACAGTACTGAGGCTGGAGAATCCATTACAACTTCTGCAGTTGCTGGTAACAGATTATTACCAGCTCTTCTGGGTTGTGATTAAAAGTAGAATCAATAGCAATGGAAAGGAGATGGTGGGGGAAGAAAGAGGACTGACGAGGCACGGGCGAGTAAGATGTTTCCCAACAGCCTCAAAGTCTGCTGTTTCTGATGGAAAGTTTCTAACAAACAACAGGAGGCTCCAAGGTGACCTACACTGAAAAGCAGTGGCAGTAGCACAAATCTCAGGCATTGTGATTTGTATTCCCCAAGTCACAGCGTATTAGATATTCTCTGTGTCAACTTACAGTTGTTGTTCTGGTTTTTTTTGGTGGCAGAGGAAGAGGAAGGTTGGATGATTTTCGGTTTATGGCAGCTTCTATGGCAATCATCTCCTGCTCACACATTTTCTTTATGGTGCAACACTCAATGAGAGTCAGCTGAGGCAGAGTCCTGTTCATCACACAGTTGCGTATATACTAAAAGCCCATGGAAAACAGTTGTTAATAGCAGACAGATTCTTTCTACAGCAACTTTCAAATCAAAGAAACAAATGCTATACTACAAAGATACAATCGGAGAAGGACGTGGTCTTGAGGAGGAAGAGTATTACTACTCAGCATAGCTGACCATCCAATGGCACAGGAAACAAGGGCAAATTGTGCCCAAGACACCAGAGAACTGTTATGCTAAGGCACAAAGAGCTTTATGTACCTGAAACTGAATTAACGGGTGATCACCAAAAACATATTCTAGCCTTCCACTAACTTGCAGCACATAATCAGCAGGATCAACTTCCTCATCTTCCTTTCCATGGATAGTCAAACGTTTTCGGATTGCCAGCTCGTTCAGCTTGATGGGATTCATGTTAGGAGACACCTGAAAACTAAATACATCCTGACAAAACACAAATGGGAACACCAAATGTCAAACTTGGCACAGTCAGAGGCACAAGCCTTAAATCGTAGCAAAACCAGTAGAATAGAAATAAATAATTGTTAAAACCAGTCTATATTAACACTCTGGGTCAATCTCTACATCATCAATACAGAGTGAATCACCCTAAGAGCTGCAAAATGATCAATTCCCAAACTCTTATAGTGTTAGAGGTACTTTAAATAACACAGATCTTTATCCAATCGATTCAGCAGTGGTTTAAAGACTTCTAGATCAGGATGTTGATCGAGAAGCTTGTAGTTTAGAATGTGAATGAGGGCAGCAATAAATCACACATACATTACAAAGTCTTTAGCAGTATTTCATGTGCTAATTCTTCTTTCTGGCCACTAGCAAGTTATCCTCTTTCTAGTTACCACAGTACTCAGAAGAAAGCTCCAAGTAACAAAGCAGAAGAAACTGTTTCTGTTATTTATGTACAGATTCACCACCTAATTTGGATGAGTACAAAAAAGAGGGGTAGCAGCCAATACCTATAGCATTCTAAAAACAATATATATGCATTTTCAAAGAAATGTTTTAATCAAACCTTCAGAGGCTATCTACGTATTTCTAAAGTTTCTCTAATTTTGATGTGTTCTAAAAAGCTAAAGGTAAGAAGTTACTTACTTTTTAAGATTTAAAAGAAAAAGGTTTAAATTCATTTAAAGTTCCTAACTTAAAAGGTCTTCTGTGAAATGTTTCACCTCCCTTAATCTACCTCATTATGCTCTGCACACACTTATTTGTAAAGGCTGATTCAGTGAGTTCTGGGGTTTTGTTTTGATTTATGTTTTTTTTTTATTTACACATACTCCTGAAGATGTGAGTATTCTCAAAGCAGGTATTTACAGGTGTGAAGTGTTGTCTGGCTTACATTCTTTTGTATTTTATTTATACAGAAGCTTACTGGCAAGAAGCCAAGTTGCCCTAATGGAAAAATCTGATTCTTGAAAGTCGGGCAAAATGAATCCTTTATTTCCTCTGTTTCTGCACAGTTCACAACAGATTCCCCTATCAGAAAGCTGTCAAACACTGAAAGCTTCCTGCTCCTGTCATAACTGGTAGAGAGTAAACAGGGAACAGCACTTATTCTTCCCAGGAAGCTGGGGCTCTATGACACAGCCACCTTCCTTCCAATTGCAGACCTTTACACATGCGTTGCAGATCAGTCTCTTTCTCTTGCTCCAGAAGCAATTAAGCAGCTTTTACAGCTCACCCACACACCCCGGACAAAGAGTACTTTAATATTCCTTTCTCTCATCTCACAGCATTCCTACTGAAAGAACACAACAGTCCCCACACCTTCCTACAGAATTCTCCTGATATAGTTCTAGTGCTCAGTGCAAGTAGTAAAGGCTGGAGCAGAGTTTACTGCTCTAAAAAGCCAGATTTGAATGGTTACCAGCTCGGAAGGTCAGAACTGGCAGCAGAAGTATTCGAAACATTTGAACTGTCAGCAGCCTTAGCTATTACTGTGGCAGGCAAATACATTCTGCACCAGCATGAACTTTCGCACTGCTTTTGTACCGTTATCCTATGCATATATATACACAATATTTTAATCAAAAGGTGACAAACACAACAGATATTTTCACTCCTGGACAACTACAAGTCCTCTACTAAGCCAAAGAGGAATGGAAAAAGGTTTTGTCATAAAAACACCTACGCGTCCAACATCAGATGGTGTTCAAATTTCATATTCATTTAGTGTTTCCAGAGTCAGATGTGATTTTACCATTTTGGATTTTTTTTAAGTTAAAAAGAGATGGCATCAGAAATATAAATTATGAAATAAAATCAGCTGAACCATTAGAAAATCAGTGTCTAGCACCTGAGTCAAAATGGACATCAAACAGCCTGATATATTTACACGTTTGTGAGATTTTAGGGTTTCCAGTGCTGATCCCTCACTGTTATCCAAGGGAGCAGAAGTGCAAAAATGAATAATGGGAATGCTGGACTCAAGCAGAACCAAAGCAACTTCAATGTAAAAAAAAAACCCAGCAACAACAGCAACAAAAAACCCCAAACACACACACACAAAGCCCAAACAAAAAAACAAAAACAAAACAAGCAAAAAAAAAAAAAAAAAAACCACCACACCTAACAAAACCACAAACAAACAAAAAAGTAACAAAACAACAAAAACCACCAAACCAGAACATCAGTAATTTTAGGTGGAAGTTAAAGGGGGGTTTCTTTTCCGAACAAGCTATGGAATTGTTAGTTGAAACAAAAAGGTAGCTCTGAGTCTCAGCTAGTGTTCTCTTTTTCTATATGCAAGTCTAGGGTAGGGAATACTAATGCCTCTTATTTTAAAATGTAACACTCAACTTAATAAGCACATCAACCCCAACTACAGTCAACAACGAATCACGGGCATGTGTGTCGAATATGGTGCCTCCTAATTCATCACCATTCTGGGGCTAAAACTGAAGGAACAGAGTAACGGTTGGACAAAAAAAAAAATCCTAACAACTTTGAACTACATTTTATCTTTAAATGAACTTGAAATAATACAGAACACCCAAGTTGTACACTTTGGCTTTAGAAGTTCAGGTCACCACTGTAGGTTCACATCCTCTCTTCCGAGTGTCAAGGTCCTGTCGAAAGAATTTGGGTTTTAAAGCACACACCGTATGTCAGTATTCTCAGTCACATACATCCTCTATCCATCATGTTCTAATCCAGATCACCATCAAGGACAGTACATGAAATGTGATGAACAACCAGTCCTACCTGGCAGTTATCAAAATGAACAGCCACCACAAGATTTCCACCATAGAGCTTGTCCTGGAAGCTCTCTGGGATACCAGGTTCCTGCTCTGGAGGGTAAGTGTGCTTTAACCAGTCCATCCAGGAGAGACCCACAAGCGACTGAATCTTTTCCTCACTGATTCTCCGCATTTTTGCTCGGAAATCATTCACTTCAGGATCTTGCAAGGCATCGAACTCATGGAGACCTGAAAGAATTCAAGCAAGCAAAAGGATTCATTCCTGTACAGATACTCCCTATCTATTTACCATCCCACTCACACCTTTATTATCTTTGTTAAGGTTATGTAAGTGGTTTTCTTCGGACATCTCCACCCAAATCTGGTGCTCAGAAGCGATCTGGGTTCTACGTTGTTTTGTTTTATCAGTGGACTTAGGAAGTTGCACAACTCCCAAGCAACCTGGCACGAGGGTTTAGTTTGAACAGTAAGAAATAATGCCTCTCTTAGGGACTATTACATGAAAGAGCCAACGTCACCCTCAGTGCAAGAGAGCTTGGCAAGTTTTAAGTCTCATGGAATCACAGAATGTTAAGGGTTGGAAGGGAACCTGAAAGTCCAACCCTGCTGCCAGAGCAGGATCACCTAGAGCAGGTCACACAGGAACATGTCCAGAGGGGTTTTAAATGTCTCCAGAGAAGGAGACTCCACAGCCCCTCTAGGCAGCCTGTTCCAGAGCTCTGTGACCCTCACAGTGAAAAAAAGTTTTCCTTACGTTTCTGTGGAACCTCTTACGCTCCAGCTTACACCCACTGCCCCTTGTCCTATCATTGGAAATACCAAAGAGCAGCCTGGCTCCTGACACCCACCTTTACTTATTTATAAACATTAATGAGGTCACTCCTCAGTCTCCTCCAAACTAAAGAGACCCAGCTCCCTCAGCCTTTCATCGTAAGGGAGATGTTCCACTCCCTTAATCATCTTTGTGGCTCTGCACCAGACTCTTTTGAGCAGTTCCCTGTCCTTCTTGAACTGAGGGGCCCAGAACTGGACACAATACTCCAGATGAGGTCTCACCAGGGCAGAGTAGAGGGGAAAGAGAACCTCTCTCAACCCACAAACCACATTCCCCCCAAATACACCCCAGGTCCCTTTCCCCTGTACTACTCTCTAACAAGCCAATCCCCAGCCTATACTGGCAGATGGGGTTGTTCTTCCCCAGATGCACAGAAAACACAGCAAATGCATCAGAAAGACCATGGAGAGGAAGAAGTGTTCACAAACTTTTTTTTTTTTCCTTTGTAATCCCATGTTAAGATTACATAATCTTTTTGTTTGTTTGTTTAAAAGTCAAAAAAAAGATAGTGGGACCATAAGCGGATAGATTTATTCTTGAATTTTCCTTGTGATTAAAATCTTCTACTCAAGTCAAAACAGTCAAAAATTTCAACCAATCCAAGATCAGTAAAGTTCTGTTTCCAACATGTGTAAAGAGAGAATACAAAGTGAAGAGTCCACACTGCTGTGATTCTTCAGGATGTATGGGGCCTGAAAGTGTTTCTTTCTTTCACCTGAACTTTGAAGGACATTGTCAAAATTACAGAAAGTCCTGAACACCGCTTGAGAACAAAACACCGCGTTTGGAATCTTAGACAGGAACACGTCTTTTCCACTGCTAAGGTACAAACAGAGGCTGTGTAAGGAAGGATCTCGCACAGTTACAATAAGCAAAATAATCAGAGAATGTGAATCTCAGAATCTGTCAGAACCTGTCTGAATGGTTAAACTGGCTGACTGTTTCCATTGTCAGTGTTAACAAACAGGCAGACAGTGTACTGCTGAAATCTAAACAAAACCTGCAGTCTTTATAAAAGAGCTAACAATGGGTCATTGTTTTTACACAAGAGGTATGACCTCACATGACCCTGTCAATCTTTATTGTATAACCCAGCAGAGTAGATTTAAAGGCTGAAAATTCTGAAATAACATCAAGACCAAGTTACTGTGAAACCTTTAAAAATAGCTTTCCATTGTTTGCTGAAAATCAGAGACACAATTAAGAGCAAAACCAAGAATCACATTGTTAACAAGCTCAGAAACCATGTATAACAAAGCTGTAATGATTTCTAGTTCCTTCTGCATACCCACTTTGCCATAGGTTATTTATATGATAACACTTTTCAGGTATTATGCTTTCCTTCACTTCATAATAACTACATATTTTCCCTCATCCATACAATCAAATTTACTCTGCACTGATACAGTACAATACAGTGCTGAAATACAACACAAAGAAGCTTTCAACAATTTTCAAATGTTTCATCTTGAGTATTTCAACTCTTTTAAACTACAGCAGTATTAGTTTGAGAAAGCAAAATTCAGTCAGGGAAATAATTTTAAATATTTTTTTTCCCCATATTTTTTCATTGTGCCTGCCCAGTTAAGACCCTCATACATAATAATATTACCCTAATTGGAAAAAAAAAAATAAATATGCAATTACCTTTGCCTATAAGGACACCTATTTTGGAATCCAACTTTTCTCCTGGATCACAATTCCTCGTCACTAGTTTAAGGACAGGAAGAAAGGGTCTGACATCACAAAGTCTCCGTGTTTCATCCTCTAACTCTTCATGCACAGCAGTCTGATTCACACATGAGAACATGTAAGAGTCAATCTCCATGAGGAGATGAAAGAGTGGATAGGCATGTGCCTGCTTCCATAACAGCTGCAAAGAAAACCAACACATACATGAAACAAAACAAGAAAGCATGGACATATGTTATGACACTGAAAGTAACATTAATTTCCACTTATGTTACCAAAAGAACATAGGAATAACATGTATGCTAACTTTGTTCATTTTTATCCCTACATATAATTATATATTTCTTTGTCTTGTTTGTAGTCTCTATCCTAAGCTTGTTTTTAAGCAGCAACTTGTTGTGCGTAAATATCCCGGGGGTAAAACAGACCCAGGGACATCATGAGGTGAGGAGAGAAGGGCAGCATCAACCCTCATTCTTACACTTATCCTGGGATTGATCCAATGTAGTCCTATTTGCAGTAAAGTATAATAAATAAATATATTCCAGTTTATTTTGCCTGTTGAGTGAAAGCTGAATCCAACAACTACCTTTGGTGTAGAGAAAAAATTCCAACTTCAAAGGTATCAAAAGACTAAATCTACTATTGCCCCTCTGTTCTTCTCCTATAGCTAATTATATTGTTTAAAAATTTGTTTTGGGTTTTTTTTTTTTCCTCCGAGTTGTTCTAACTTCCAATTTCCATTTACTTGTACTTTTTATATCCTTTAATGATTGCAGAATTTAAAAAGCCATGAAATCCCTGGAATTGACTTCCACTGAAGTACTGGTCAGGTAGAAATAGAAAGCCTACAGAAATGAACAATTCTTCATCTTTCAGATAACTGGCTATTTTTCTTCTTTTCTCTATTTTAACCTTAACAGCTTCATGCACAAGATAAACTCCTGGTATTTGGTCTCAAGTCCTCTGTTTATATATCCAAGGGTCTACAAATTAGGGCTCAGCACAGCAATGTGGTAGGAGCAATGCTACTACTCCCGTTTGCCATTACATTAGTCATTATTGATTTGTTTCCAAGTAGGGCGATTCCCGTGAAAGATCTCTGGAGTTATGATCAACATTCCTTTTCTCTGAAAAACAGCTAAACAACAACAGTATCTGTCTATAGCATGTTAAGTTTCAGTGTGTCACAACCATCACGAAAACCAGAGAGCTCAGTTCAGGTCCCTTATTGTTGTCACTGACACACCTGGCCTTTAAATTCCTCCAGCAGCTATTCCATTACCTTACCCACCAACTAACCTGTAAGTACCCAGGTTACCCTTCTACTAAAACAATGACATTTTTCCAGTCAGAATTATTTCAAGTATTTGCATATAGAACAATACTTATTTCTTGGATCATTTCAGTTTCTAGTGGCACTCTCATTTCTTTTCATACTGCATGAAAAAAATACTTCAGTGTCTAGAAAGTGTGAAATTAGAAACATAATAAATTATATGAACCTACTACCAATACAAAGAAATTTCTATAAACAAATTACTATTGTCAGGCTGAATAGGAATGAAAAACAGTGCACCAGGCAATGAAACGAAATAAGAAATCACACTTCTTTGCGTTTTTTTAGAAGTTTATTATGCTCAAGGAACAGATTACTTGGTGCTGTAACTTACCCGCTACCTAATTCCAAATGAAGTTCTCTAAATGCCCTCACATGGACATTACCTGATGACAAATCAGTAGATTTTGATATCTGTGGTCATTCCCTTCCCCACTCCCCTTCCTTTGATTTGAGTCTTCCCTCACTTTCTAAGTGAGGCCCTAACAAGGCACATATACACAACATTTAACAAGTGACATGTGGTTTTGAAGTGTCCATCTTTGGTGTCAATCCAAAGAAGCAGGAACACAATCTGTGACTTGTATAGTAAAAACTGACACAGATTCTTCTGTCTGCACACTGATCAGAGAACTGTTAAATCAACACACAATTGGCAAGGTGTTAAAAAAAGGTTTAGATGTAGCACTGCAGTATTAATAAAAAGCTATTAGAATAATCTGCTCAAGTGTAATCACCAGCAAGAAATAACTTCTCTGAACCTTCCCCACTGCCCAAAAACATTCCAACTCCCCAGACACATATACATCTTTACTAACCAGACTGATATGCACGCACCTTCAATACATTCTTTCTTTATGACTCCTCAAATTCATTACACTAGTTGACAAAAGGCACATAAAACCAGAAACAGCACTCGTTCTAAGTGACAAATTGATATTACCTGTTTAATATGAGATATGGTGGCATCTCGAGGGACATCCAGGTTGATGTATATGCCAGTGGGCAACAGGAAATCCACAGATACAGAGCCATCAGCGCCAACCTGCGAATCCACTGCCCAGATGTCAAGGCTGTCTGTCACGGCAGGAGGCATTACGGAGTCTCAATCGTATCATAACCACATGGCCTTGGGGGGGGGAAATTACAATTCAGTATACTTAACCTTTATAATTAGACATGCATTTTAAAGCCTTTGTAAAGTTTACATAAACCAGCTTGTACAGCTCAGCTTGCGAAGTCCCAGGTCTCAAATGCCAGTATTGCAAACACATAAGCATAGTTTCACTCATTACTTCCATTTGGTATAATAAAAGCACTTGCTTTGTAAAAGACTATTGTTAAAATGTTTATATCATTAAGTAATAAGAGAAAAAAGTAACTACTTAGAGGTTAGCTAAAATAAAGTTAGAAACTCATTTTCTCAAAATTATTAACCTGCATAAAATACAATCAAAGCAAACTTTGTGGATGATGCATGACAATGTTTAATATGAAAACACATGATCAACTTCGTAATTCTGGTTTTGGAAATTTCCTGTTAGCTGTCCATAATCATGGCCAGAATGATATACTCTACTCGAAAGTCTTTATTAATAGCAGGAAAATCATCTTCAACTCTATCAGAATGTGACACATTCCTCTAAAGACATTTATCTTAATTCACTCTCACCCTTAAAATAAGATCATCTCCTATGAATTCAACTCACTGTGTAAACTACATCCATGCAGCGTAAGGGGAAACCCTTTGTGTGATCACTGCATTGGCTTTCTGATATACCTGTCCTTCATACCTCACAGAGCAGGATCAAACAAGCTTATTGGCAAACGCAAAAAAACCCCTAACAACAAAAGCCCAGCAGCCTCTGCAGTCACTATCACTGACTACGCTGCTGACACACAGTATCTTTCCCTTTGTTAAGGCAAGAGGAAAAATCCATTATTAAAAGGTAATCCTTTCTACAGGTGCCAAAAATACCTGGGTACAGTGCAAGATGGCTTAAACTGGCCATGTCATTGAATTACAGATAATTATCATGCTGTACAAACTTTCCAAGTGTATCTGCATTTATGAATATTGGTTTTCAATTCCTAGAGCATTTTATTACTATTTTTCCCCTAAAACAACCAACCAGGAAATCTTTTTATGATGCACCTGCCACAGAACTTCAGGAGATCAACTACATCATAACAATGGTGTCTTGTTCCCTTCCCTCTCCAGCTTATCTTTTTTCTTTGTATAACAGTTTAGTCACACCACCAGCTACTAAACACAAACGTCACGATATGCAGGAGTTAATGCTTCATTTATATTGAGTTAAATTTGTTTGATACTCCACAGAAATTCAACTCTAAAATTGGTAGGCTTTTAAATCAAACATCTCATTGTTGTATCACTGTCCTTCACTAACAACAGAAACAGGGCAGCCGTACTTCAGAAAGGGTTTGGTACTCCTCTGCTTGATACAGACAGCTTGCAGTGAAATAAACGCACAAGCACAGGGGAAAGCTGAATGTGCTTACTGGTGACAAGAGAACACGCCAGCAGCACAAAATCAGCTACTACAGAAGCCTAACTTCTTACTGACAAACAAGCTGTTAACATTTTGTACATATTATAAAGGGCTGTTCAGTGCTAACTTTTCCTGGTCATCATCGGTAAATGAATAATACTGTTTAAATCACCACTTTAAAATACCCACAGTCCATCTCTGCCTCATTTCTCAGTACTGGTTTCTATCCCTCCAGTTACCCTAAATACATAAAATTGCTTATTTAAATACATAAAATTGCTTATCTGACATACGGAAAAACTCATGAGATTAAAATCTTCAGCAAAGAAAGAGAGTTGTCTAGAAAGAACTGAAATCTCCTAAAGCTTATCAACCTAGCAAGTCCCAAACCCACATGGAGCCCAGCTAAACTCTCAGAGCAACTATTTGGTAGGGTAGCAGTGCTTCTGCCAGCTGGCCAGTTCAAAGCTGCCTCAGAGATGACACAACACACTTGGGGCTCACCTCTGTAACTGCCATGGAAACACACTGAGTAACAAGACTCAAGTCATTTCAAACCCTTTCCATGCAGCCTTAGTAAAGCTGTGAGGACCCACACAACCATGACTGCTGTTAACACATCTTGTCACCACGCTAAATATGTGGATCACTCAGTATTTTCCTTGTACTAGATGAAAATATGGTAGAATGTTCATTACAGGCAAATAAAAAAAAAACCCTCTAACTTTCATTAAACAGAAACATGTACAGAAAAATATTTTTCCTCGATAGAAGCAACAACTAGGGAATGCCTATCAGCATTGATTATTTAATAACAGTTTGACACCATCAGGTCCTCATTCCCCCAAAAAAAATCCACTACACTGTACCAGACCTAATCAAAACAGACTAATTGGAGGTGGGGGGTGTAGACCTGGTGAATGTGACTAATCAATTAGGAAAGTATTTTATCGTAATTACTAAACCTTTACAAATCCATCCCTTGACTCATTAACAGGTGTGGAAAGTTTAGTATGATGTGTGATCTCTCAAAGTGTCTAAAGGACAGTCTAAAGAGCTACTTCATAAAATCTTTGCTGCAATTTTGTTGTAACTGACAGTAGCAGTCACAGAAAAATCATTTGAATTACCTAAAACTAATGCTATTTCATACTTGGATGTACACACACTATATTTTCAGTTATTTTCTGTGGTCATCATGGTAAAATAAAGTGGTATCACCATTAAAAAACATTACTATAACAGACAGAGCATCAAGGAAAATGTTAATCTGATCTATGTATTCTGTTCATAATTCAGCATCTTTCTTGTTTTCATCCTCTTTATGATGTTTTTCTCCAACACCTGCAATTGTTGAAGCCACTTTAGTGCACCAACATGAGTTTCAAATAGCCAAAGGAGCGAGACTTTAAAGTGCTGTTAGGTACCCTAAAACCTGGACACCAGTGTGTGGTGTTACCAAAACCCTGTAAGATACTTGTTTATAGACAGGGACTTCCACCCTTCCACCACAGACATCAGCTCTTTTAACATCCCATTTCCATTTTCTATTAAAAAAGGAAGAGCAATCACCACACTAATCAGAGCATGCTGGGAAGCTCTTCTTGCTTTCAGGCCCTTACTTAATATTTCCTTCCTGAAGGCAACAACAGGTTAATGTCTTTTATAGTCAGCAGTAAACTATAGCCACCAGTAACTGACATAACAGGGGTGAAGGGAGAACAAGCATTTACAGAGAGAATAACACTAGTTGCCAACATAAGAGGGACATGAGAACATGTCATGAGCCAAACTAGAATGTGTGGTGGCACTAGTGACTAGCATCACACCTAGTAACTGAAACCAGGGCAGAAAGCCATCTGGATTGGGAGCAACAAGCCAGAGACATTTCAAACAACTTCCAGCTAAAGGAAAAAACAACAATCAAAACAATAATGAAAAGCTATTTGAGACTGTTAACTTCCTAGCTGTCCTTGCCTACTGTCACAGTAAAAACAATTTCTCCTACAAAGGAAGTTGTTAGAACAGTACTAATCTTGGATACTTAAGTATCTGATCAATGATTACTTGAGTTTAATAGCAGCAAAGCCTAATACCAAATGCTCTTCCAAGTCACAGGTACATAGTATTAACAGACAGCATTCAAATCTTCCCATGTGCAGTGTAAATTGTCTCTAAACTTTGACTTGTGCATTTCAGATTCATATATATGTATATATACACATACACTCTTAGCCTCAAAATTGCTTAATTTGTATTTTAATATACCAGCAGTTCTGAAAGAGTTGCTTAGACTAATGGAGAGAAATGGACACAGAGTAGTAGAACACCTGCAGAACAAGAAAAAAAAAGAAAACTGAACTAATCTTTGTATTAATTATTTAATGGACAGAAAGCAGAAGCCCTACAACAAGGCTTCCCAAACTAAGCTAACTGCCTGCAGTTTTTCTATCTATAAACCCATACATCTGGTATGTGCACCGAGTTTTCAGGCTGAACTGGACCAACTACCACTACAAGGCTGGAAGCCTCCACACTGTGCTGTAATACAGTTTCCACAGTAGACTCCAAGGGAAGCTGTGAGATACAAAGCCAGGCTCAGTGATGGTGATCTGAGTGATCTGCTGCCCCTACTCCAGGCTGCCCAGTTCTGCTCCTCTCCTTGCACATGCATCAGGTCACTGCAAGTCTCCTCATGAACCCTTTCCACTCATTGGCCAGGTAAAATCAGTCAGTCTTTCACATTATCTAGCTGAATTGAGTCACAGAGGGTTCAGTTTTGATGAACACCAGAGCCTCTGGAAGGAGAAAAACAGAAGCAGGATCCTCTCAATTCATCAGCAGCAAGCCTCCAGACTGCATCACTTCAGGTAACAACAGCCTCAAGATGTAGTTTTACAGCTGGCTGAATCTGACTGAAGCCCATACTGCCCTTTCTGCCAGCCATCTCACAGCACTGATCCAACTGAGACTTTAGGTATTTTTCTTCTTTATAGTTAAGTTTTCATCAAAACAGATTTCTAAGCAGACAAGCTGCATGAACACAGAAAGAAAGGTAGTGGTAACGCTTGGCTGGGAACAGGGCAGGACCATACCTTCTGAGAACAGCCCAGATTTTGAGCAACTAAAGCAACACATGAAATAGCACTTTCATTTGCTTTCAACAGGGAGAAAGAATTCCCAAGTAGAAGACAATTAAAATTCTAAATGCCTAAAGCAAAATGACCACTTCACACTAACACAGTTGCAGCTAGGTAAAAGGAGGAGTCAATTCACATAGGTAAGTTACACAGCCTCTCATCCTGAAGTCTTCCACAAACACGCCCTTGGCTTGACCCTATTTCACCACAGAAGCAAAGTAAGCTATTGTGGTCTTCACTGCGGATTCCTGCAGAGGGTGAGAATTTCCTCTGGGAAACCAACCTGAAAGTTACAGAATTTAATTTTCTGTCTTTCCTCTGGATTCTTACCTTGATCACAAGATAATCAGAGATTTTAAGCAGGAGAGACCAGCCAACAGACCACAGTCCCCAAACAGCTATTGCGAACTGCCGCGTTTTCCCAGGCACGGGGTTCTTCACAGTTGTTCCTGCTTTGGTGGGGGTTTGCTTTGTTTTTTAAAGGACTTTTTAAAGAATTTGTTTTAGTGCTAACAGCCTTATTCCAGAAGCCAAGAGAGCTTGTAGCTTCTCCTCCACTGCCCAATACAAGTATCTCTCATCATCTAATCAAGGAGACCACTATGGGGGGGGGGGGGGACGACAAACAGGCTACCAGAAGCAGGCTGCATTTTCACTGAAAGGGTTTCAGTAAAGATGTCAGTAGAAAGTAACCTATTTTTTCTGTGAATTGCCCTAAATTGTTACCCCTAACAAGAACATGGCACTAGAACCATAAGTGCCTGGGCTATACCATGCAGATACAAAAGCAGTCTGTAAAAAATGGAGGCAACTCTTCCAGCAAGTGTCAGTCACCAGCAGAACCACCAGAACATTATATGATATCAATTAACAAAACACAGGCATTCAGAACACCCTCAAGAGTTAAAGGACTTATCTTTTAGACTGAAGGATCAGTAGATGATCAGTGTTTCAGAAGCTGTGGTAACAAGCTGGGCATGGGTGCCCTTACTAAGCCATTCACTCAGAAGCTAATCCCATTTTGCTGAGAAGGCAGCTTGTGGCAACCTCAATTCCATCGTGACTACTTCAGGCCAAGACAGTGCTGAGAGCCCCGGACACCCAGCTGCAAAGGCTTCCCACCACTTCTGTAAGAGTTGGTGAACTCAGTTTTACCTGGGTAGTTAACCTGATCACATAAAGGAATTAAACCCAGAGGGTGTAAATATCTGACATGAAACAGTGTGAATCTAGAAGCTAAGAAGGAAAATGCAAGGTGTGGGACAGATTTCGTCAGGTTATCTTGAAATTAAGATCTGAACAGGAGCATCATCAGCGAGAGTGAGCCTGGCTGGAGGCACTGCAAAAAAATGAGACATGAAGTAACAGCACAATGAACTTTCCTTTCAGAATAATTTGTCATATCAGCAAGAGACTTAAACATTAAAAAGTACTCACAAATCCACATGGATTGTTATCAATACCCAACATTAATCTGTGTCAGCCAAGTTCTTCTAAAACCAACACTTTGAAGGCTGCAACAATTATGAAATTTCACACTGTGTCATTTAATTGGAAATTCTACTTTCCTTGTGAACTCACCACAAATCCTCTGCCAGGAAAATACACCTGAAAGGATAAGTGTTATAAGAACACCACCGTAAAATCCAATGCAACATCCCATTTCTTATCCTGAAGCATAATCAAAAAGAATACTAACAAAAGACAAGTAAAAGAAGCTGGAAGGAAGCTGCTAAATATGACGACCCACATAACACAATGTTAGAGGATTCTGACACCCTGTTATCTCTCATAGCATTTATTCTCCTGGACTCCCTCATAGCAGCAAGAAATTCTAGTTCTAGTCTACCAAAAAAATAGGGGGAGGGGAGGGTGTGTGGGTGTGAAGTCACTTGTGTATGATAAAGTCTATTTCCTTAAGAAATAAGTTTAGTTTAATATCACCTCTTTCAAAGAAGGGTACATGATAAGGGGGCCTATAAATACCAACAACTCTTCAGATTAAATAAACCTGGATTTATTTTTCTTTTAAATAAACCCATGAATATTTACATAAGGGACAAATATCAGAAACTAGCTTGTTTTGATTACATAAAAACTAAGAGCACTCTGCTTATTATAATAAATTGTTGCAACTCGTAAGCACCACATTCAAGACAATCATCACTGTGATCAATCCAGCTTTTTATCTACTGCTTGCTCTGTCATGTGGCAGTCAAGGGGCTAAAACAAACAAACAAAAAAAAGTCTTGCAGCAGTGAAAGCAGTTGAAAAGGGCCACCCTACCCAGACACACAGCAGCAGTGCTTGCACAATAGCTTACTGTCGAGATCAGACTAGTTGACAATCTGACCACAGTCATTTTCTAGGAAGCAGCAGCAGCATATCACATAGTCTAAGTGGGAGAAACACAATATAATCATTGTAAGCATTTTTCTAACTACGTAAACATCTAGTACTATAAAAAGATGAGCAAGCTATAAAGGAAATATTTGAGAACAAATGAGGGAAAGAAATCTAGCAGAAAAGATAGAAAAAGAGTCAGAATATGCACTAAGGCTTATGTTCTAGGAAACTTAGGGGGGGAAAGTTTCAAAGAAAAAGTTCCTCATTTATATTTGAAATAATTCTGATTTCTTCTGAAGACTCTGCAGTCAAATATATACATGAGATAAGTGTGGCAGTTCATGGCTCTGTAGAACTATATCCTCTGCTAAAATTCTAACTCGCAGCTGCTGCCACAGGCCATGAGCTTCCAGGTCCAAGAGGACTGTTCTGCACTTAGTACACCAGCAGGGGTTTCAGCGTTGCAATGGGACTCCGACTTTGCTCCCTTCACTGCATTCCCAGACACTTGCTGGACTCTAAGTCACTTGTTTCCTGCGCACAGCTTCACCCCACCCACAGCTCACTCCCAGGGCAGCAAACAGACCAAAGCAGTGCTGTGAAGCTTTTCCCCTTTCTTGTCTGTCCACCACCTCCCTAATCACACCACGGAAAAACAATGCGAACAAACGTTCCTATTTTCCATCAACTCAGGGAACAACCTGCCTCGCCCCATCACAAGCAGGCACCTTATCTGAAGCGAGTGTGGAGTGAGAACAATGACCTCCAGCTCCAGCAGTAGTCAGAGGGATGACATCAGGTGTAATGTAGAATTGTAACATGCTTTGTTTAAAGGTTTGATGTGACAAAAGAAAACATACGTATCACTAAGAACTGCATTTTCTGTTCACTAGACCCCACAGTTCACACAGGAAAAACAGTAACCCTCTTTTAAAGATGGGAT
The DNA here is from genome assembly GCA_025345505.1 of Todiramphus chloris collaris. Lineage (NCBI taxonomy): Eukaryota > Metazoa > Chordata > Aves > Coraciiformes > Alcedinidae > Todiramphus > Todiramphus chloris. Next base: position 349,825 of record JANVCC010000030.1, on the reverse strand, counting down.
CTAATGCACTGATGATCAAAGTTTACACTGAACATCATTTCATAACATGCTACTGAAACTCCTACTCTGCCCGAAAAAGTGAATTCACTTGAGGTTCTGGCCTCCTACATCCACACGGGTGAATTTCCATCTCAACCGCTTACGAATTCAAAGTAAGTACAAACAACTTGATTATACATACAAACACCTAAACCAGCAAAACTAAGATTTTTCCACTCCGGGAATGTCAAAGATATCTATCTACAACAGCAAAGACTGAGAATTCAAGACATCTAGCCTAGGAAGTTATTTTTAACAATCATGCAGTACTATAAATATTTCCCAGTAGTTTAGTTCAACTGCCACATGAGCTGGCCCTATGGAATGGAAAATTAAGTGTTCATTTAGTCAGGATTCCTCCAGAAATCAGAATAAAAATAGCACCATTTAGTTTTCTAAAAATATCTGTGTACAGCAAACATGAAAAGCCTTATTAAAATGTTACTCCCTCACAGCGCTCAGACTGGTACCAAGACTGGCCTCTCAGCTATTCAAGTCTAGATCCTCCCATTCTCCTCATGAAATATAGCTAGTTTTCCAAAAACAGGGGTAATTTCATTAGTTTTGGCTTTTCCCCCCCATGATCCCTGATTATTTTGCCTGTTCACCTTGTGTAGTTTTATTCCTTCGCTGTACTCATAGCATTACACACTACATTTCAAAAACTGAAGCCAGGATTTTAAATCCACAATGAGTGGAGTTTCTACTGTGATATTAATGCCTCTAAATAAAGGTGGCCCAGTTTTCAAGAAATGCTGAGCACCTGAATTTACAACTGACTTCAGCAGGACTTAGAGATACGAGAAAATAAGAAAAAAAAGCAAACATGTCAACTGGTCTTAAATTAGAATTTAATTTAAAGCAACCTGGTTTGAACAGATGGTTAGATTAGATTATCTCTGGTCATCCCTTCTGAGGGAAACTACACTATGATTCAAGGAAAACGTAGTTTTAAAACTAACTGTAAATTAAATGATTGTTTTCGGAATTTTTTTCCTGCAAAACAAGTCTACAGGTAAAGAACAACACTATTAAAATGCTATTCCAGACTGGAAGACTTATCAGGACTGGTTTGAACAAATAGGGTAAAAGGAAATTTTTACTCTTCACTTTATGCTCAGGCTTTAAGTAAAGACAGTTCCTGCTGCCTCCAAAGATTATTCATGGTGACCACACAGATGACCATAACTTAAGTCCCAGGCTTCTGACAGACTTTAGACAGTTCACAGGCAGTTCATAAGGAAACAAAAGCAACAGAACAGCTTCTCGCTGCCAGTTGATCACCATCCTTTACTCCACCTTGGAATCACTATATAGATGTGTTAAAATATACATATATATAAAAATAATGAGTTACAGACCATACAGCTAAAGTGAGTTGCAGGGAGAAGAAACACTGTCTGAAACGGTCTTTAAGAGTGTCTGATTACCGGATCACACTGAAGCTGGGACCACAAAGAAAACATCCCCTTTTGGCTCACTGTAATTCAGTTCTGCATGGGCAAGACAGGAGGGAATACAAAGAAATGAAAGAAATCAGCAGATTGCAAAAGCACTGTCACATATGTAAGATCTCAACTGACACCTTGACCAACAGAGTTAGGGTGACAAGGAGAAAAAGCTCAAATGAGACAAAAAGCCCAGACAAATAATTCAGTATTCTCTGCCAGTTGGGCTGTGAGAACATACCTGGAACCTTCATCTTTAGGACGATTTGCAAACAGCTCTTAGATATTTTGTAAGTTTTAAATAGCAGCAGGCAGAGTGGGACCTGACATGAAGACCAGTGCATTCTGTATAGCATGCTCCAGGATGGTAAGGTGTCAAGATTGGGGAGATTAAATCTGGTTAGTTCACAACCTTGATAATTCACTTTTGATAATCCATATCACCGTAGATATTTTATATACTAGTGGAAGGTTAACATGAAATGTTAGTATATGCTGAGTTCTAATGTTAGAAAAAGATTCTACTAAGCATTTAAATGATGTGATGCTCACACAGATATTTTAAAGATTAACAAAAACAAAATCCAGTTTAACAAAAAAGGCAAATGAAGCTGGTGCAAGGGAAGAAAGAGGACAGGACAGGCAGACTGAGCAGAAAAGGAGGATGAAGAGCAAGTCTTAACAAAGAATAAAGATGTCATTTTAATACAGGTGAGTCAGGTGGTTTCCTACTGCCACTGCTTGTGCCAGTAAAATGGAGATGTAAATAGAAGCAAGATGAGTGGTGGAAGAAGAGTGGCAGTTCCTTCGAGCCCCAGGGCTGGCTTGCCACTTCACAGTTCTTAAGCTCACTTTTAAAACATGTAGGTAAAACTACAGCCTAAGGGTCTGGCTTTACAACAGCCCAAGCTATTACTCAAAAGGCTACATAATGTGTCTGTCATGAATCTGAAAAGATGCATTAATAATCTGGAGCTGTGCTTTCACTGATTTACCCTGCTAAGTAAACTGTAAGATCCCCATTTTTTATATGAGATGTGTACACAGATTCTTAATATTCTAACAAAGAAAACAGGAAATATTAAAACAGTATTAGTTCTGCTCTCTGGCATTTTCTTTCCTGTTCTACCCGTCAGAGTAATTACTCATTCCACTGTAAACACAGAGGAAAGGAGGAATAAACACTGTACTTTCAAGACATTTAAATATATAAATGGTTAATACTTCCTCTCCTTTTGAATTGTACAAATGGACCTACACCATCAAACTTCACTAGCAGCCAACTGTTCCCTTCAGCTATTAAAATGCAATGTCTCTAAATTATAAGCTAGATGACTTTCTACTATTAAAAAGTTAAGACCAGAAATTGAGGTTTTCCTATATATAGATATGTCTTCACACGGGGACTAAAAGATTCACTTTTCAATTATTTCTGGTATTTCAAGCAAAACCTCTAGGAAGAAGAATTATTCTCCAGCAGACAGATTGTGTGCATCTAGAAGGAGAGGTAAGAGAGTGAAATAATTAAAAAAAGTGGAGAATTAATTAGGAGTGCAATTTTCTGCTAAAAGGAGGGCACACAGACCAAAACACAGAGCTATCACATAAGCAGACTGTGCTTAAGTGTCATACACAGAGATGCCACAGATACTAAAACTTAGAAAGATACCCTTTAAAAAAAAAAAACAACTTTTTTTACATGCTTCATCAGATAAGACATCCTCCCTGACTGGGTCAGTTTCCTACATAGTGCAGTCTGGGCTGGATTTTTGCAGTTCATTTTCTTTCAGCAACAGCTTCAATGTCACCCCCTGTACAGGTTCAGAGGTGGCTGGCTGTTCTCAGCCATTAATTATATAAACAGGCTTGTGTCATGCTGGACAAGCACTGCTAGAAATTCAACAATCCAAGTCTAATGCAACTATGTAATGTATTTTATGCACCTTTTCCCTTACACTTATTTATAAAGACAGCTTAAAATACAACACCATTTGGTAGGAAAGGAAAATCCTAAAAATCTCGCAAATTCAACACTTTTCTCAGGAAGCCAAAAGTAGCCCTGGCCATTCATCATAAGCATCAAAAATAATGAAGGTTATCTAAGAATCACAGACTAATTTCAGTTGGAAAGGACCTCAGGGACTCATTTTGTCCCAAGATTAGTTTCAACACTACAGTATTTTGCTTCAGCATTTGCAGAGTTAAGTTTGAAAGTCTCCCTGGATGGAGGCTCCACAGTCTCCATGAACAACATGCTTCTGTGCTTAACCATCCTCACAGTGACATATTTTTCCTTATGAAATATGTTTCCTTATGTTGGAATTTCTTTTGTTACAAATTGTGCATTCTGCCACAACAACAACTTGTGCATTCTGCCATCCAAATTCTGTCATTCCCTCTTCCTCTGACATCTGGCCACATCTTCTCTGTAATGCTCGTATAATGGGATGGAAAATTCTAGTCTAAAGATCTTTCTCACCCTGTCTTCTCCAATGATCATGCACACCTTAAACTGCAGACCTCTAATCACCTCAGCAGCAGCCCCTGCTGGACTCCCTCCAGTTTGTGAACCTGCATCTGATTTTAAGACTTCAGAATAACTTCACCTGGCTTTTTATCTGTGAATATAGACACTAGTCGGACTTAGTTTTCATGGTTTTAGTACTTCAATGATTCAAACTGCAACTTTGTGATGACTGAAATCTGTACAGGCATACACAAATGTCCAAATCAAAACAAACAACATGGGTTAAAAAATATTTCCCCACAAAGCTGAAATCAGAATCAGTTTTAGGTTATAACACTTGAATTCTTTAAGTCCCTTAAAAAAAAGGGGGGGGGCGGGGGGAAGGAGGAACAACACACAACATAGGGCAGGCAACAGAAGTGTGCTGCATACTAAACACCAGTGAGTTTTGTGGCTGGCATTGGCCTGTATGCCATGATTTTAAATGACTACAGCTGTCTCCAGTGGGCATTTTTTACTCCGGTTGGAGAGCTCAGTCTCAACTCTACTGCCTATCTCTTTCAGTAACTTGATTGTGACAAGTTCAGTTTTGATTCTGGTAATAATGTGTAAGCAGCAGATAGGTAATATTTTATTTGACCATTGTAAGAAGTGCCTATATTTCTACTGTATTCTCTAGCAAGTCAGTAGACTAACTTCCTACCACGCAGCTTCTGAAAACTTCAGAGGTCTGAATTCAAGTACCAGGTGCTACGGGAACCTTTCACAAATGTTTACTGGCCACTTGACTTAAGGCCTAGATCAGGAACTGATACAAATTTACATGTGCTGACTTAAAACTGTACCATTTGCTTTAAGTGTTTACAGAAAGGGAACTAACGTGCACATCAACCTCTTTAAATCCATGCTTAATTGAAATTTTATAATAAATTATTTCCTGCCTTAAAAAAAAAAGGTTATCTAACTACAGACGTTGTTCTATCAGTTAAAAACACTTGGGAAAAAGTACAAAGTAGGAAAAGTTTAGCTTGTCTGACTAGATTTCACAGACATTTTTCTACCCAAATTATGACACCACATACACATCCCTTTTTAAAGAAGAAGCTAAAAAGAGTCATTTCCTCTTGAGTAAAATCTGCATCAGTCAGAGAATTATGCAAATTTTTCCCAGTTTCTAACCTCTACAAGAATATGTTTAAACACCTTATAATTTGACACAAACAAGGTGACAGAAAAATATTATCCGTCCCACCTCAAGCAAGTGAAGCACAGAGAAATTAAAAATTATATCAATGTATGAATGTTTAGGTATCTAGTACCAAAAAGTGCAATCCACAGCCCCTGAGTTAGGTAGCTAAGCTTCTTATATCATAAATGAGATACACATGTCAGCCTAGAATTCACAAAAGCTACAAGTTAACTAGAAACAGTGAAGAAAAGACACATCCAAGATCCACAAATTGAAGACTTATGCTACTTTGATCAATGATGGAAATGCAATACAAGATAAATATTAAAATACTGACAACAAAAATATCGAAGTCATGCAGAAAATGACAGAAAGGAAAAGTTACAGCAAAAAAAAAAAAAAAATTTATATATGTATATACACACACACTTTCAAACTCCCTGGAA